>JBBCBC010000105.1:0-164795 GCA_037126765.1 Stenogyne calaminthoides
GACATGGGACGGAGGGAGTACTATACAAGTACACAATTTATTTTCAGCGCGTCTTAAAAATAATGAAATCTTGATTCGAGATCACAATGCATGTCTATATATATTCTCCATAAGTGGAGAAAAAAAAGGTAAAAAGAATTTCCGTGTTCAATAAAATCCCAACGCAAAACCACAAATGGGAATCGGATTCATCCTCATCAAATCAAACTCGAATCAATTGATGCATTCAACTACATATATAAGCATAAACATAACATTAATTATCATATCCACTCCATTAATTAATTCAAATATCACAAAAAACACAAAAGATCATGCAGATGTATCCGAGAGACGGAGGTCACAAGGAGCAATATTATCATGAAGAAGTAGAGAAATACGTCGTCCGTGATGATGCCGACCACATGCACATGATGATGAAGCCTCATGGCTATGGGGGTCATGCTGATCAATTCAAGCATGAGCAGCATGGCTATGGGGGCCATGCTGATCAATTCAAGGGTAAGTATGGCCAGCATGCGAGTCATGGGTACGGAGGGCATGATGACAAGCTCATGAAGCATGGCTATGGTCAGCATGGTTATGGGGGTCATGATGATCATCAGAAGAATGGCGCGGAGAGCTATTCCGCGCAGTATGCTGAATTGTGGAACTCGGGGAATGACTATTCTGGGCATGGTGGGAAGCACCAGAATGGTCATGGATATGGTCATAATGGTGCAAATGCAATGAAGCATAATGGGTATGGGGCGCATGATGGACATAATGCTATGATGCATAATGGGTATGGGGCTCATGAGGGGCATTATGGTAGTCCAAACAAGGAGCACCAGATCAGGGTTCCAGTTTGGAAATTCAAAGGCATAAGTGACTGAAAATATTTTCATGATATATATGTATGTGTATATGATTATGGGATTTTGGCTACTAGACTAAAATCCCTATACTAAATAAACGTCGTTTGTACTGATTTATTTATGCAAGTGCTATATATATTATATAAGCAGCAATATTGGCTATAATATAATATTGCCTTGATTATCTTATTGTTTCAATGAATTTTACTATATATATATAGCATCTACAAGATTGATTGTTGGCCCATTTTGCACCAATTGAGTTTTACATGATGGAACGACAAAGGGGACAAGAAATACGTTGGTTATGAAAACAGGCCTTATGGAAGAAATGGTCACTAGGGATGTAAGTGAGTCCAACCTGCTCACGAGCTACTCGTTCTCGACTCGTAAAAATATTGAAATCGATTCGAGCATAATCGAGTCGAGTCAAGTTCGAGCTACTCGAGTAGCTATCGAGTTTGAGCTCATAAATAATCAGTTCGAGAGACTCGCGAGCCTAATCGAGCTTACACAATAATTACTATTATGCTACTAATTTTATTAAATATATATACTTATATTTTAATAATATATTTTATAAAATTATACAGGTAATCGAGTCGAGCTCGAGTCAATTGAGTTTCTTGTCGAGACGAGCTCGAGCTTAAAAATTTGGACTCGAGCTCAACATTACTCAGCTCGACTTGGCTGGTTTACACCCCTAAGGGTATGTTCGTTTTGAGCTTATAGTGGGCGTGAAAAATCCTGGACTTCAAAATCCTTGGATTTCAAAATACTATTAAAAAAGTTGAGTATATGTTTATTTGGGATTTTATAGTATATGATTGTGTAGGATGGAGAAAAAGTTGATTGATTTGTATTATTATATTATTATTATTGATTGAATGAATGAATGAATGTAATGCAATAATAATTTTGAAAATTGTGTAAAAGTTTGAATATTGAAGGAGTTTAGGGTATATGATAATAATATTAGAGGTGGATGTTAAGTTATTGGTGACATAAAAGCTCACTCACTTCTTCATGACAGCGTTTATTACAAGAGTGGTAAAACCCTTCAGATGGACTTTGAAAATTGGTAGCCCCATAATTAATTAGTAAAATATAGAGAAATTTAGTTTCTAAATAAAAAAAATAATGTGGTGGGATTATTAAATGAAATTAGTAATGAATTTGAGGTAAGTTATTGTGGGTGTCAATAACTTTTTAAGGTTTGATTGATTCTTGATGATTTTGGCCTGTTCTATTTATTGATGGATGTCTTTTTACAGGTGTAACAGTTGACATTTGACTAAATCAGAAAGTGGTAACAACTCAGATCTCTATTTTATTTTGGAATATTTTTTAATGAAATGTTTTAGTATTAAGTTTATGAACACGCAATTAATTATGTAAAAACATTATGTAAATTTAGTTTCTAAATAAAAGCCCAACTAAGTGGATGGTGGGACACATGTTAAATAAAAAATTAAGTGATAAAATTCATAGAAAAATTATTTAATGAAATAAAAAATAATGTAATTCCAATAAAAGGACTAGTGTTATTCCATTATAGTAAACTGTGGTACAAGTGGTAGAGACAAGTGGGTGTCAATAACTTTTAAGGTTTGATTGATTATTTGATGATTTTGGCCTGTTCTATTGTGCAACACATTGATGGATGTTTTAACGTTTGATTGATTATTTGATGATTTTGGCCTGTTCTATTGTGCAACACATTGATGGAGTCTTTTACAGGTGTAACAGTTGACATTTGACTAAATCAGAATTCAAAAAATTATTTGCTTAATTTTTTAAAAATAAGCTCGGATCTCTATTTTATTTTAATGTTTTATATATATTTTTTAATGAAATGTTATAGTAGTATTAGGTTTATGAACACGCAATTAAGTTGTGTAAATGAGACATTGTGTATCACCCATTTAGTTAATGGACAACGCAGAGCTAACATAGCCCAACTCCACTCAGTGGATGACATTTCGACACATGTTAACCACTTATAAAAAGATAAGGAGATAACCTAATTCATACCAAAAATTATTTAATGCCTAAGAAAAATCTTGACTAAGTGACAGTTTGTCATAATTCCAATAAAAGGACTAGTGTTATTCCATTATAGTAAACTCGTGAAAAAATTATTTAAATATGATCCATGTACAAGTTTCTGTCACCTAAATCGACTATTGCATCATGTATAATTTGAAGGTTTTATATATAGTGCAACTTATGCATCTAAATTTTGATATCAAATCACACATTGTACAATATGACAAGTTTAATTGCATCATCAGGATCAATTTCTTAGAAACTTGTAATAAGCCTTCTCTGCATTATCCATCCTAGCTTTGAACATTTTCCACTCTCTTGTACACCTTAGTCTCACCTAATTAAACCAATAGAAAACAAAATGCAATCTAAGGAAAATCACTTCAAATAATGTGTATGTTTAGATGATATCATTAATTATTATCAATAAAAGTAATAGATCATACCCCTCTCCATCCATTCTTTCCCTGCTCTGGCTCCCCTAAATAATAATAAAAAGTTGGTAGCTAATAATTTATGATCATATAAAGTGTGTAAAAAATATTTTTAATTACCTGGTTTCCTAATGAAGGTATAGTTTGATGAATAATCCATTGTGCATCTACCACTCCAATTTTTTCATGAGCAGGCTATATATATTATGATCATAACATAAGCATGATCATCATAATATGAATTAGAGTAACTTGGTACATGTATAGATAGTTTGAATGTTGAAGCTAACCTCAACACATTTTTGGAGGGCGAAGTCGAGACCCCATCCGTGGACCAAGTCGTTCTACGATTCAAGTATCAGCAAAATAAGTAAAATGTATCAGTGAGAATGCAATGCATGCATGTTGATCAAGTGATGAATTGGAACCTGAATTATATGCCACACACAGTGCCACGCCTCTCGAGAAAACACGGGAGCCATGATTTCCACAAACCTTAATGAATGAATGAACGATTGAATGAATGACAGAATGTTTGTGAAGAACAATTGGATCTTCAAGCAAAATGCAGAAGCATAAGTCTATTCAATGCATTTTTTAAACAGTATTAGTTGTTATCACTGAAGAGTATTAGTTGTTTCATTGAACAGTATCTGGTGCAAAACTAATACTGTTTAGTGTAAACAACTAATATTGTTCAAAATGCACTATGCTAATGCAGAAAGAAGGCGTTACGCTGCACATGGAGGCAACTGAGGATCAGAGCAAAAGCCCGGTTTCTCTGTTGTGTTCCTATATTCAGACAAAAGGAAATGGATATATTAGTTTCTAGTGTTATCTTTTGTAGATGGTTTTCAGACAGGAAAACGGGACGTACTTGTGAACTTCAAGATCGTCGCGCCTTCTTGTCATCTGCCAGGGCATTTTCTTGGTTGGTTCCAAGGCTGGTTGTGAGATCTCCAGGCCATGTTTTCTGACAAGCTTAATGTACTCTTCAGCATTAAAATTCTCGAGTCCAAGGTCTTCGTCCCACAAAAAAATGTAGTCGTAAGGCGCCACAATGTCTGGATGAAGAAACCTCTTAGCATACCACCGGTCATTTCATTCAGACATATGCTTATCTCACCTCTATTTCAAGAGAAACAATCTAGAAAACATTTTGTATGTTTTGTACCATTTTGTTTGTTTACTAACGCTGATGTGAATAGCGCGTTTAGACCACTCGAAATCATCCCATTCCGTGGTTCTTCCATCATAATGAAACAAAACAATCGTAAAATTGTCTGAAAACTGTTTCAAGAATGCAGAGCTAATACGGAACGAATGGTGCTATTGATAAGGGGAATTACAAGGCGTGATGACCGACCTTTTTCACTGCCTTGTCGATGTTTGCCATTTGATTGTAACCAACTGTGAATGTTACCAGATAATTTGGTTTGTTCGGAAAGTCCTATGAAGGTAACAAGAAACACATAAAAATTCAACACTAAAGAAGATAACATTGTTCCAACAAATGAAAACTGATTAGTTAGTTAGTTATATTACCTCACTAGGTAGACCCCATAATCTGCGTAAATAAAGGTCTGATTCAGATGCAACAATGCCAGACGGCAGCCTCTCTGCGCCTTTTGGATTCGTCGGTACCCAAATCTGAAAACAGAAACATCTCATATATTATTAGGACATACATATCACATCATTAACCTTAATTTTAGTAAATAAAGCACAAACCTTTGATACATCCTTCACATTTTGATTTCCATCTGAGATGCTTCTGTCAGGTGTGCTTTCGTTCACAGTTTTCATCGCGGAATCGTGAATAATAAAGGAAGTGATATTTATCTGAAAAATAAAATTGGACTTGGATGCAAAATGAGGCAGCAAAAAGAACTGAGCTATAATGTGATGTACCTTTGCTGATGGAAGTTTAGGAACCGATACACCTAAGAAGAAGCCAATCATGATTCCGACGCTAATAGTGATGAGAATCTTGATGTTTTCATTTGGTTTTCTAACCATTGTGCTGCAAGAAAAGTGACCAAAAGTTTAGACTTAGTATCATAAAAATATAGGCTTGAAATGAATCAATAGACTCACAAACCTCTGCCCGATTTTCGCCTTTGTATGTATCTTTCCTGCTTCCATTTATTTTTTAAAGTCTAATTCAGCTAAAACCATGAAATCTATAGAGAGAATTGAGTATCAAGAAAGAAAGAAAAAATTGACCCCATCAAAAGACCACAGTTTCTTTATTGTTTTTTGGGGGTACAAAATCAAGTGAGTTATTACTCTTAGGTGCATCACAAAAATTCTATTAGTCTTAGATACAAAAAGTAGAGTAAAAACCAAATGTACCCTTACTAAACACCTTTCTTGCAAAAAGGCCAAAAGGAAAATTAATACTGAAATAACTGTCACTGATTTGACACCATTTTACCTTCCCAATGCTGTGAAACTCAATTTCAGAAGCAAAAAAATTTTCAGCACATTGAATTCGAAATTTATTTTTATCTTTATAATTAATTTATTTTTACTTGTACCTCTTTATCAAGTAAAAAAATTAGCACGTGTAAAAAATATTTGCAAAAAACTCGAAATATTTGTCAGGTGCAAAAAAAATATTTGCACAAAAAACATAAAGTAATTATTATTCATAAAAAGAAAACACCAAATTCTACTTAATGCCACAAGCTATTTCTACAGCCTCAAGTATTACATGCACAAAAATGAACTGATTTCTAAATGAACTGAATTCCAAATGTGAAAAAGAGAAATTTATTCGCACAAAAAATATAGAAAAAAAAAATTGCCTATGTGCAAAATTATTTGCACAAAAATACGACAAATTTGTGCAGGGTGCAAAATCATTCCAACACTTATGATATTCAACCAGAGATATTGCTAAGATTGACTTCACCTTCTCATCTCGAACAAGAAGCAAGAATCATCGAGAAAAATGACTCCTTCTCTAATGGCTACCTTTCTCGTGACTCCCACCACCACCCATCCACACCAACCACCACCCTCCGCCGCTTTCTCACTCCCTCCACTCCCACTCATCGCCACCCTCCTCCGCCAAACAAATTAGATCCGCCATCACCCCACACACACCCACGCACATCCAAAACACCTCCCATCCCACAAGATCCCCGTGGGCGGATCTATCAGAATCCGCCACCATCCATACCTAACCCCCCTTGTTGCCTCTCAAATACCCCAGATCGTGCTCATGACCTCTCCACCAACACCCACCTCCAAAATCGCCGCCGACACCCACAAACAATAAACCATCAACGTTGAACCTCCGACGACAGTGCAGATCCACCGCCGCCGCCATCCTCGGAGAACATATGGCTGTCGATCTGTTTGCCTTCAGTATCCCGATGCCGCCGTTTGTAGGCCCGATGCCGTGAGCCTCCGTCGCTGTTCAAATCCGTCAATTTTAGAGAGAGGAACGAGGGTTTTTAGAGAGAGAGAGAGTGAGAGGGATTGAGACTTGAGAGAGAGCGGGGACCGGTTTTGTTTGGATAAATAAATTAATAAATGAATAATTGTGTGGGATTGGGAGATGAGGGTATAAAAGAGATTGTAGGTGTCTTTTTGATTCAAGAAAGAATACATATTTTGGGATGCACTTATGAGTACTTATTTGGGGAATTATGTACCTAGGAGTAATTTTTCCTTGTTTTTGCTGATTCAAACAGTGAAATCCCTTCAAAAATGAGCAAACTTTTGAATAAAAAATTACTTGTAGAGCTAAAAACATGTCAATTTTCCCAGAAAGTGCTCCAAAAGACCATTTTTTAGCAAGCAATCTTCCATGTGACACCCTTTGACAATTGCAGATTCGAAGACTATATAAAGATTACAACTTTAGAACACCGAATTCAAGAAAGTTGCTTCTCTGATCAAACTTTCATGATCTCAAAAGTCAAACATGGGTAAATAAAACAATTTGGCTATCTTGAGTTTAAAGATTCAAGAATGGCTGTATTACTTCAAACCACATTAATGTAGGTCAAACAAACAATCAAGAAAACCATTCTTAATAATACTCACCTGAACATAGAATGGAAATTATGATCTGATTAATTTTCAATAGGTATAAAGCTATTTTCAGTGGTGAATAGTTAAATTAACTGGGGTCTCACAGCTTTTAAGCCTTAAGCAAATGCACAAGATAAAGCTTTTTCACTGAATAAAAATGTGAGACAGAGGAGAGATAGAGACAAGGGGAAAAGCAAGTAAGCAACAGAAGAACCAAATTTCTTCCCGTTTCCAAAATTGTGTATTAAATTAGTAATTAAGAAGCCGTCTTCTTGTTGCAAACATCAAATTAGTATTCGATATTACCAATGTGGTAGCTAACAAACAATTGCATCAGGAAAAAAAATGCATAAAATATGTAACGTTCTTCAATCTCATCCTTTCTAAGTTACATAATCGAACGCGAAATCTCACTCAAGTCGAGAGATGTACGTACCACCGCGTGCATGGAACACACTTCAAACATGAAACAATCACAAGTCTACATTCAAAACTCAACTTCCATTTTAGTACAAAAAACTATACAACATATCCACAATCACAAGAATCATTCAAACCCCTATGACTGGACCAGGCAATGAATCTTCATCCCCATCATCAAGAACAACGTAATCGTACCTCGCGTTAGGCCAAAACATGACATAAACCACAACATAAAACACAAACTCCATCATCATCTCCAATGCAATGCTCAAACACCAGAAGTTGTATCCTGTCACAGCCCTCAAAACAAACATGCCCAATCTTGTCAACCCCAAATACACATAAATTGCTATTGCCAGATTCTCATACACCCTCTGATGCACCAACATCTTAGCCTCCTTCCCTTCTGCTTTTGAGCTGCTCCCCAAGTTATCAATCGCCTTACAGACGGGAAACATCACGAAAGCAGAACATATAAAGTCGAACGCGTAGTATGTAACTGTCCAATACTTGTATCCCTTATTTGAAGGCCCAAAACCTTGGATTAGCACAAAACACACCCCTGCAATGACTTGAAGCACGACAGTCGTTGCAATTACGTACTTCTCGTTTTCTTGGAGGCACGGCCTGAATAAGGACCACCCGGCCCGAATCAGCATGATCACATTGATGAAAAGTATTCTTCTTGTGAGAAAAACAGAGAGCCATAATATGTTCCAACCGTGGGGCGAGCCCGTTTGGCTAATTGAACGCTGGCTGTATCCGTAGCATAATAGCTCGACGAATCTTGAAAAGAGCAACAATGCCATTAGTACGTGAATCTTATGAACGAAATGCTTGTTTTTCATGCATCCATAACTCCATAATAGGAAAAAAACAAGAAACAGAGTTGCAAAAGAAAACAGAGTTGCTGGCAGATTGATGAAGTGTTCGTCTAGGTAATCGCGGCCGCCATCGGAGTTTATGTTATAAGTTTCTAGATTGAGGGTCATTGAGATTGAGGAATTCTTGGCGCAATTGATCAAGAAAATGTAGTACAAATCAGGGATGTTGATGAAAACGGTCTTGTTGAAATGTGATTTAGGAAGAATCGTGCTTTCGTCGAAAGTGAGGATTGGGAAGATGAAGGGGTTGCCTATGATGCAGATATCTTTCAACACGGCGAGCTCCATTGCCTGTCGGGCGGGGGTCGGGCCGTAGAAGCAGCCCATGAAGGAGAGCTGGGTCGGGCTGACGGGGCCCGAATTGGGAGCGGTTATGGAAACAGAGGAAATGGAGATTGAAATGTAGCCCGGATTGTCGAATCCGAAATCTTGGAGGAGGATGAAGGGGCGGTGATCGGAGGATATTTTGAAGGATTGGATTTCGGATTTAGTGGAATGGAATCTGAGGAGAAGGATGAGGATGAAAAGGGGGATTGCTTGGTGGTGGTGGTGGTGGAGATTTTCATGCATTTTGGTGCATGGGGTGCAGCGGAGGACGGCGGGGCACGGCGGAGGGAGGCGGAGGAGGGTATGTGAAATGATAGCCACTTTTTTTTTTTTTTTTTTTATGGGAGGAACGTAGTCGCTAGTTGCTACTTAGGTAATGTGATTTGGTTTTCGGATATACCAAGAAAAGGATTAGTGATTTTTTATAAAAAAATATTAGTATTGTATTTATGAAAGAGATTATTGGTTCTTGTTTTAAATGAGTACACTATTGTCAAAGGATTGCTAGTAATTTCTTCTATTTTAATGGTTTATTGTGCCCACAGTGTTGTTGGTAGTAATTAAAAAGATATATGATCTTTTAGGCCAAATACTCTATATACCGATTACAAATATGCAATTCAAATATATTTTTAAATAATACTATTAGTTATTTTATTAGAAGGTAGTAATTGTTCAACATTATTTATTTTTCCTGATTAATATTAATTGTGCACTCAATGCATACTAAAAGTGGTGCACTCTAGTGTTACTCAATCCTCTACCTCTAGTGTTTCCCCATGACATGTAATGTTGTTTGAAAAGATTAAGATTTCATTTAAATCACATAAAATCTCTCTAATAGATAGAGATGAAAATTTTCACGCAAAGAATATTTGAATTTGGTTAAAAAGTATGACTTACATTATTAAAATGTATTAGTCGTGATAATTTAAAGGTATGACTTATTATTACATAAATGATACTACATCTGTCCCATAAAAGCGTGCACACCACCTTTATTATCAAGTTTTAGTGAACGAATTATTTATTAGTATTTCAAATAATAAAAGTGATTTTTAATGAGAGATATTATAGATCTACCTCTCATCTTTTATATGCATTTTTTAAAATTACTTTATCATTTCAAATACTAATAAAAAACTCGCTCGCAAAAACACGTGAAAACAGTAAACGTGCACGCTTTTATGGGACGGAGGGAGTATTACTTATGATACTAAAGAGTTTGACTTATATTACAACAGAGATACTAGTAGTGATAACTAAAGAGTATGACTTACATTACAAAAATGATGTTAGTCGCGATAACTGAAGGGTATGATTTATTACTACATAAAGGGCATTACTCGTGATACTAAAAGGTATGACTTATATTACTAATGATAACTAAAGAGTATGACTTATATTACAAAAGAACATTAGTCGCGATAACTGGAGGGTCAAATTTGTATAAATTAAGTTAGTTTCACAGTAAAAAAGTTTCACAGGAGATCTACTCTATTTTTTAAAGATATACTTTAGTAAATTTGAGTAAAGCATTGCATAACTAATATTGTTCAATAAAAATAATTAATAGTATTAACTAATAATATTGTTAAAAAAATAATATTACTGCTCAGTGAAGATAATTAATATTATTCAATTAAAATAACTTGTACCAATTGAAAGTACGCACCAATTATACTATGCAATTGAAACATACAACTTATTTTTACTGAAACAAATTGAATGTTCATATTAAAAAATATACTTAAATTGTACGGTGCACTGACTCTAATTAATTATATATTTGAATATATATTGGTAAACATCGGTGACTACCATCTCAAATATTGTTAGAGGAATTATTTTTCATTTTCTTGATCTTTTCATTTTTTTATAAGGAATCTTGAAAATTAGTTTTGACTAAGATCCACAACCCTTGTTTCTGTCAAACATCTTGAAATTAGAGTTTTTATTTCCTCCAATCCCAACGGCCGCAAATCCCTAATTCCCAAAAGTGGGCGATCCCTAACGGCTCTGAAACAAATATTCAAAGTCAGGACCAATCATCTCTGACCACATCAAACCAACACATTAACTCCCATGACTTTTCCTTTGACCCACCTAAACTTGAAGCCGTTACAACATCACCCTATGAGCTTCAAACTACACATTCCACACTCATTCATCTCTTCTCTGTTTTCCTCTGTTTCATTTGATCCATAATCATGGCAAATGATGAATCAGTTGTTGTTGCAAGTGTTGATAAAGCAGGGATTTTTGGAGGGCCGATTGCAGATTGCTCTTTGAAGAGAAAGAGACCCCCAAGATCGAGATTCCCAATGTTCTGCGTGAAATTTCGACTGAGATTTTCAAGGAAAGGAGTGTTTCTGTTTCTCAAGGGCAAAGTGATGGCCCTGTGTGGTTTGCAGATTCTGGGGTGGGTGTGTTTTCTTTGAAGGGCAAGAAAAAGTTCATGGAAGATGCGTATAAGGTCTTTGCATCTTCGAATGGAAATAAGGTAGTGATAAAAATGGGTTCTTGATAGTGTTCCTGTTTGTTTCAATGGCTTATTTGCTCTTTTTTTTTGCTGAATTGATGTTTGTTGGACTTAGAAACTTGTTCACCTTATGAAACTGGATCCAAACTAGTACTGCAACATTTATTCACTGATACTATTACTCTTTTAACCTATTACCATAACATATACACACACAAAAAGGCTATAAAATTAGTTGATAAGTGTTATGGTATTAGTTTATTAGTGTAATTGTATTAATTTAATACTGTGAACATATTTCACTGAGACTAACTCTTCAATGATAGTTAAAATGGAATTTTTTTTTGAAATGTAGAGATTCTTTGGGGTATATGATGGGCATGGAGGAAGCAAGGCGGCAGAATTTGTGGCAGAGAATCTGCATTTGAATGTCATTGAAATGTTGGAGGGCACTTCAGAAAATCATGTAAAAGAGGAAGCTTGTAAAGCTGGGTTTTTGAAAACAGATGAGGAATTCTTGAAACAGGTAATCATTGCATTTACAAGTTGGATTTTGAGCTCTAGAATCCATATCTCTTTATCAAATCAATTTACCAGAAAATGTGCAGCTTCTAAGTGTGTGTGAGTTGTGTTTTTAGCCTTTAGAAGCATTTTTTTAAAAATATTTAATCTGAGATTTGTAGGTTTTCAGTAAAATTTGAATTAAAGAAGAATGCTAATCAATGCTACAGAAAGTTGTTACTGATATCAGTATGAGTTAGATATCACCTTAATGTTGTCTTCAAATATTCAAATTTTGTTTGGTGAGGTTGATATCAGCCTTTGTGAGATGTGGACTGTGGTATTTATTCATTGGAAGTTTTATTGGTAAAGTATTGATATCAGGATCTGTCCAATTACTTGTGATGACAATTCAAAATAAGGGCTTTTTCAAATGCATCAAAGTATAGGAAACTTTTGGTTATTCATCATGCCTTAGGTAGATCAGTAATAATATTATTCAAATTTAAATCGATATAGATGAATTGCACTGGGAGATTGTTTTGAATTTTAAAATCCAAGGAAATTGAAATCTTGAATCTAGACTGGGGACCAAACATACCCTTAAGAAAATTAGACTAATGAGTTGGAATTACTGCAGGGATTAGGTAGTGGTACTTGTTGTGTGACTGCCTTGATTGAAGGGAGAGAAATGGTAATTTCAAACTTGGGGGATTGCAGAGCAGTTGTGTGTAGGGATGGATCGGCAGAAGCTCTTACAATTGATCATAGACCAGCACGTGAAGACGAGCGAAGAAGAATAGAGGATAAAGTACTTATACTTGTTAAAACATGATGTTAGATATCCACATTTGGAAATTGATAATTAACTTGTTTGAGAATTTTTCCAAACAGAATGGATATGTTGAAAATCATCGAGGAACGTGGAGAGTTCACGGAACACTAGCTGTTTCTAGAAGCATCGGAGATGCTCATCTGAAAGAGTGGGTATTGGCAGAGCCTGATACGAAGGTTTTACATTTGACTCCAGATATGCAATATCTTGTCTTAGCATCTGATGGACTTTGGGACGAGGTAAACTAGCCCGTAATTTTAAACCTCTCTACTCGTTTTTTTCCCATGATATCTGAACTTCTTTATGGATATGAATCATATGATGATAGGTTAGCAATCAAGAAGCAGTAGACATTGTGATGCAGGCGTGTTCAGACACGAAACAGCTCGTTAGATCTTCTCAAGACAACAATCGTGTTGTATATCAACGCAAAGCTCCAAATTGTTTGTCAAAATCACCAAGAATGTCATTGGTTAAATCAAAGAGGATATTTCACCCCACAAGCCGTAAACTGTCCATCCAACGAAAAAGTAGCGACGAAGAAACGTGCTGCGAAAATGGGAGCCCTCCATCTAAGTCTCGGAGAATCTCATTGGCGAATCAGATGACGATAAAGACTCATTTCCCCAGCAACGAAAACGAATTCTTGATCAATAAACGTCCTGCTTATGGCGGGCTTCTGGCTGCTTGCAAGAAGCTTGCTGACCTTGCTGTTGCTAGGGGTAGTTTGGATGATGTTACAGTTATGATAGTTGATTTAAATTATTACACTAGTTAATCTATCTAAGCTAACCACCTTAGTTATTATCACACGGATGAATTCAAAAATGCTGATAAACTTATTTATTATTCAATCTTGAAAGTTTTGATGTCTACATTTAGTAGCAGATATTTTAAGGATTACACACTTTGCTATATCTGATAAGGTACCATATCAGATGATCATTCTATTACAGGTAAACTTCGGTGAAACGGGGGGATCTGAAAACGAACCATCAACGATTTGATCAAAGATCCACTTATTGGCTGCCTCGGTGAAGTGAACCCCGTCCCAACTGATACGAACCGAAGGATCCTTACAAGACTTAGCAAGGACGATCTCTCTCCCATTTACGACCTTCTTGCTTCCACATTTCTCGAACCTGTTGTAGTTATATTTCCCTCCATGGCCACAGCAAGCAAGGAACGGATTCTCAGAACCTGTCATTTCATCGCACGAGTAAGATTAACATATATCGATGGATCTCACAATTCGTTTCACAATCAAGAAATTAAAACTTGCCTTGCCTTTTCGCTTTGCTGATGAGAGAATACTTGACTGAGTAAACATCGACGTATGTGATTGCAGTCAGAGGAAGGTTCTTCCTCAGCTGCAACACTGTCTCCTTAAGTCGAGCGTTGAAATACTGCGCAACATCATTGTATGGAATCGAACAGCCATGTTTATCTATCTGTGATTTTGGGACAAAGTATCTGTCCATAACATAGGGATAACAACCTACTGGTCCTGTGTTGTGTACCCAGAATGACCTTCCTCCTTGGTCATAAATTAACTGTTACAACAATATAACACTTAGATCAAGATTCTTGAACCTACTGGTCCATACTAATACCATAACATTCATTCATTGATACCACTATTCTTATTCCCTAATACCATATGGTATTATTTATAAGTGTCCTGGTATTAGTCTATAAATGAAGTCATTTTCTCACCTTAATCACATTTGAAAATTGTCCTAATACATCAGGGACATAAGCCTTAACTTGATCAATTGATAAGTTGAGTTTATAACCAGCAGTGAGATCATTCTGGCCGATGTCGAACGTGTATAATGCTTTAGAGAAATAATCTTCATGTGGCAACAACTTCTGGAAGAACCCTTTATCTGATACCAAACAAAATGGATAATTTAGATATGTCCTGTTTAAAATCAAGATTGCAAATTTAAGGTACCTTGTTTTCGGACAATCTGTGATCTTTTGAGAAAATCAGAGTATTGAACACGTTGAACATCGAGTGAGATGGGACTATATCCACTCTGCCCAATGGTTGTATTCTGAGGCCTGATCGTCGATCCAGCCGTTGCGAAATTGGCTCCGTGGCTAAAGTTTGAACCGATCGAATCAAGAAATGCACTGAGATAAGGCAATCCCAAGTTTTCGGCTGAGAAAACGGACATATACGTAAAAATTAATCAGTGTTTGTAGTATGAAACTGATACAAGTAATACTGTTTAGTAAAAACCACTGATACTTTAATATTGTTTAGTGAAAACAGGGCATGATGTTCACTGAAAACAGCTAATGTTGTTTAGTGAAAATAAGTAATATTGTTAAAGTGAAACAGAAAATAGTTTGATTATGAACAAGTTTCAATTGAATAAGGTTAATATAATTAGATCAAATCAAAATCGAAAATGTTACAAGAGAAAATTTACCAATGAAATCAATCAAGAGGCGGCCATCGGAGAAACGACCAGCAGGGACATGAAAGAACGTTTCGCCGTGGGGAGGAGGAGCTTGGCCAAAGACGGCGGAGAGGCCGCCGGTGTCGGAGTTAGAGTCGCCGAAGTTGAAAATGGCCGGAATGTTGCAGCTTTTCAAACTAAGTATTGAGGTTGGGAGAAATATTATCTGCATTATTAGCAGGAATTGCATTGTATAACGTTTAAACTCCATATAAATCTGAGCTACTGACCACTGAATTTTTGGGACTGGTTAAAAGAACTTGCAAATTGCAATGAATTCAGACGACAAAAGGCCATAGGTCAGAATAAAAGGCCTTTAGGGTTGGAATAAAATATTTTAGTTTGTCTCGATACCTGTAAGATTGCATTGGTTTTAGTTAATTTTTATTTGTGGTTTTGTGTAAAAGTATCTCTACAAAATGAAGGAGCAAAATTGAAAAGTTGTGAAGGGGTAACTTAAAAATAAAGTGTGATTTTGGTCCTTCCCTAGCATTTGCAAACACCACGCATAAAGTCATACTACAATGAGAATCTGATACAAGCAAGATAAGACATTAGTATGCCCCAAAACCAAACGTCAATAATTTTGAGCCACACAAATCATATATACCGCATTTGTGATGCTGATTGAATTAACTCTAGTCATTAATCATTCGAACGAACTTAGTACATAAAAATTAGAGTTCAAATAAGCTTGCTCGTTCATTTTTGGTCACTAATTGGAGTATTATAATTGTCTTAAATTAATGATGTAGCATTCCAAATGTGACAGTTGCTCATGTTTTATTACAGGCAAACTTGAGTGGAAGAGGTGGATCTGAATATAAACCATCAACAATTTGATCAAAGATCCATTTATGAGCTGCCTCGGTGAAGTGAAGTCCATCCCAATTGATTCTAACAGACGGGTCACTGCACGAGTGTGACCCGTTACCCAGATCAGGATCCGAATACGAACCACCTGCAGTAGCTTGATCATGGATCCACTTATTGGTTTGATCAATGAAGTGAAGTCCATCTTGACCAACCCCAAATGGATCCACCGTCACGGGCTTGTTGCTCCCACAGCTCCATGACCGGTTGAAATTATATTTCCCCCACGACCACAACAAACGAGGAATGGATGCTCGAATCCTGTAAATCATTTTTATTTTATACACAAGATATTTTTTATATATAATATAAATTTTGTCATTATAGTTTCTCCCGTTAAAATTTTTTAATGATAAGATTAGTTTCTTTAACTAAAAGTTTATAATGACAGGAAATGATTATTGATTATAAAATCTAGTATTGAAAATGTTTGTCATGAATTTTTTTTTTTTAGTTAAATGACAGATTTTTATAATATTATGATAATTTTCCTGTAGTGAAAATTTGATTAATCTATATATGTTTGCAAACAATTGTTGTTTTAAAAAAAAGTGAGATTAATCGATCGCTATAAGTAAAGAAAACCAAGTGTTTGTAGTCTTTGGGAAGAAAATATTTTTGATCAAAATTTTAGAAGTTAAAAAATGAATTTTAAAGTAGGTGTATGAATATATATGAAAAACTTGCCTAGTTTGGTTGCTTGGGTAATGAGAGAATACTTGACGGAGTAGATATCAACGTACGTAATTGCAGCATGAGGGAGTTGTCGTCTCAGTTGCAAAACCGTGTCCTTTAGTTTGAGATTGAAATAGTATGCAGCATCATTGTAGGGAGTGAAACAACCGTATTCGTCGAATCGTGTTTCAGTGTCGGGAAGATTGTCTATAAAATATGTCAAACAACCCAGAGGCCCTGTGTTGTGTATCCAAAACGACCTGATTGTACACTTTCTGCAAACATACAACGTTAATTTTCACCCATACTGCATGCCCCTTGATATATAGGGTCATAAATTCTCACCTTAATCACATAGGAAAAGTGTTGTAAGAAACGAACAACCGGACTTGAGTTGATCAGCGGTCGTCAAATCGTGCAAAAAGCAAAGAAGTGATATCATTTTTTGGCGATGTCAAATAAAATAATGTCAAACAACCCGTTTGGGAGAATTTGATGTTGTGTATCCAAAACGACCTTCCCAAAGATGATGGTGGCCCAAGAAAAAAAATATGAATATGAAATAATTTAGCTTTTTTATACATCAATAATAATAATATTTTAAAAAATATCCTAAACAAGATATTGAAGTTTATTTTTAATAAAATATTATAAAAAAGGAAAAAAATCAAATAGTGACAAAACTTCTTTCAACCAAGATTAAGGATCTTTAATCTTTATAATACATGTTTTTTGTAATAAACGAGAAGAACGATTTAATTTTTTTTTTTTAACCTAGTAAATGTCAAGTTCAAAATTTTAAAAGCAGCAGTGAAAAAATGAGATTCTGACCTATGATTGAACATGCATATAACCGGGCCTGGAGAGAAATGACCCTCCTTAGGGACAAACTCCTCAAACAACCCTATCATGTAAAACACCAATTTTTTAAAATTTTGTACAATAAATTACCACAATTACCATTCCAGATTTACATACCTTTTTGTTTACGAAGGATTTGTGATTTAGTGACAAGATATGAGAATTGAGCATGTTGAACATCGAGGGAGAAAGGACTAAATCCAGTCACAGAAAAGCTCAATTTTTGAGGCATGATGGTGGACCCACCTGTGGCAAAATTAGCCCCATGGCTAAAGTTGGACCCAATGGGATCAATAAAAGCACTCAGATAAGGCAATCCCAGGCTTTCAGCTATATATTCACAAAATCATTAAAACTAGTCAATAAATAATAGTACAAGAAAATTCAGGATCATGTCATTAATAATTTTTCTAATAAAAAATTTTAATAGCAGAAAACGATCTCTAAATTTGTTCATAAAATATTATTAAAAAAATAAAACATATAACGACATAGATTCTGTCATGCAAAAATCATTACTCCATAATTTTTCTAATAAAAATATCTAACAAAATCATCTTTAATGACAGAAAGCAATAAAGACAGGATCTATGTCAGTTTTCTTGTAATGAAAATTGAAAACAAAAGATGCACCCATAAAATCAACGGTGGTACGGCCGTCGGAGAACCGGCCGGTAGATTCTTGAAAGAAGGTTCGGCCGTAGGGATAAGGAAGCAGGTGTTGGCCGAATGCCGCCGCCAGGCCGCCGCTGTCGGAATTGGAGTCGCCGAAGTTGAATACTGCCGGAAAGTTGCAATCAAAGTTGGAGCCAGCTATTGGCTCTAGAAATATTACAAGTATTAGCAGGAGGAAAACCTTAAACTCCATCCAATTAATTTGATAACTCTAAGGTTTAATTTTTTAGCTTTTATAAATTATATGGTTTGCTCACAATAGCCAACAATTGTCTTTCGTTTCGTGTACGACACCTTTTTTACCACTATGATCAAGCACCTCTCATTTCTCGTGATTTCTTTTAATAAAATATTATTTGAACATGAATTCACAATAAAATAAATCACTCCCTTCACTTTTTAATACATGTCATTCTAGAATTAAACTACAAATTAAGATAATAATTTTTTGTCAATATTGTCCTCAATTAATTATACCACAATAAATATCCCTAAATTAGAGAAAACATAAATGAAAAGATTTATGGGAGATTAATTATATGAATTGAAAATTAATAAGGGTAAAATTGAGATACTAGAGAAAAAATAGTCAAAATGACATCTAAAATTTTTTTTTTTCTGCATTGCTCCTTGTCTTTCTGTTAATAAAATTTTGCCTGGACTAATAATTGGAGGGGCTAGGGGGAAAAAATGCGCATATTGATAATAGTTTATAGACTATATTTGACAATACAAAACAAAAGTATGTAATTTACATTTTTTCAAATATATATATCATGTATATTCATTTGAATAAGATGTTGTCATACGTACACAAATTTTAAAATAATAATAATATTTGTGCATGTTACTCTATTTTTTTGTATGCCATCTCTTAAATGGCTGGTAATAATTAAGATACCAATATCATATTCTTATATTATCTTAAACAAATGGTAATTAAATACCGTCATCATTTTCATTTATGTCACCATTCTTATTTTGTATGTTATTTTAAGTACAAAGGAAAATGTCCTACTTTGCATTTTATTAGTGGGTGAATGAGGGAACCTTAATTAATTAGTATCTCTTGGTAGTTATAGCTTTGTTCCTTTCTGCATTGCTCCTTGTCTTTCTGTTAATAAAATTTTGCCTGGACTAATAATTGGAGGGGCTAGGGAAAAAAAAATAGGCATATTGATAATAGTTTATAGTCTATATTTGATAATACAAAACAATGAGATGTAAAATACAATTCTCAAAGTGACATATGTCATCGAAGTCTGACATTTGAATAAGATATGTTAGTTTGTCTCGAGCTGAATTGTTAAACTAATAGTTCCCTTAATTATTAGATTCCTTGGTATTAGATCCTATGAGAAGGTTTTGGTGAAAATCATATTTTATTTTAGTTTTAATTTGTGAGTAAGTCGTTGTATGTTAATGATTGATAGTATTACATTTATAGATTAATACCATTAATATGAATAGAATTTTATAAAAATAATATTATTAATTTATAAGTGTAATGATATCAATTTCATACTACGAATAATTTTTTTGTTGATTTGTTACTTTGTGCAAAAGTATCCCTATAGTTTCGCAACCGAATTCGCTCTCAATATTAATATATTAACAACTTGTTCGGATTATATAAAAGTCCGAATTTGTAAAAAGACGTATAATTAATTCGTTTATATTATTTCCTTAATAAAGACATTGATATACTATTTTCGAACACTCATTTTCATCTTTTTACAGACAATTATACAAGACCATCACTTAAATTGAGCTGTTCATCTTGTTACAAGCAAACTTGAGTGCAACGGGAGGATCCGAAAACGACCCATCAACGATCCGATCAAAGATCCACTTGTTGGCCGCTTTATCTTGCAAAAATCTTTAGTTTGAATTCCATCCTTTTTTAAGGAACAGATGGATCCTAAATTATTTCTTTTAAAGTAAAAATAATTTGTTTTTTTTTTCCCAAAGCCCTGCACTTAAACAACCGGTTGTAATTGAAAAATGCCCATCACTAATATTTATTTTGTCACAAAAATTGTCAATCTTCCCAGGAACGGATCCTCAAATCCTGTTCATTTTCATTACACAAAAACGGATATCTCACACGATGTTTAGGCCAACGTTTAAACAGATTCAAAGTCGAGACAAGCCCTACAAGAAAATCCACCTTTAATGACAGCAATCTGCAAACACAAGATTGATGTAATTAAAAGTCCATTTTCTTGTAGTGAAAAGAAAAACTCGCCTAGTTTCTTTGCTTGGCTAATGAGAGTATACTTGACAGTATAAACATCAACGTAGACGATTGCAGCTTCAGGAAGCTCGTCCCTCAGTTGCTGCACCGTCTCCTTAAGTTTAAGATTGAAATGCAGCGAGACATCGTTGTATGGAATCAAACAACCGTATGCATCTACCCGTTTTTCAGTCTCTATGAACGCGTTCATAAGATATGATAGACAACCAACAGGTCCTGTGTTGTGTATCCAGAATGATCTTGCTCCTTGGCTGTATAAAAGCTGTTTTCACACATAATTCACTCATTGTAAGAATAATTTTGAAGTCATCGACGAATTAGGACGTTTAATTTCGTACCTTGATTAAATTAGAAAAGTTGTGTAATATATCAGGGACTAATGCCTTGACTTCCTCTGTTGTCAAGTTCAGATCATAGCCAGCAGTGAGATCATTCTGGCCTATGTCGAATGTGTATAATGCCCGGGAAAAATAACCCTCGTCGGGGTACAAGTCCCGATAGAACTCTTTGATGAAATACACAGAACAAATCAGATATATTTTCTAACTTCAAATCAGACATGAAAAATAGCAGACTTGGTTACCTTGTTTACGAACAATCCGCGATCTTCTGACAAAATCCGAGTACTGAATGTGCTGAATGTCGAGGGAGAATGGACTGTACCCGAGGTTCAAATCTACAGGCTTGATTGTCGATCCAGCAGTCGCGAAATTAGCACCGTGGCTAAAGTTTGAACCAATTGAATCAAGAAATGCACTGAGATGAGGCAATCCAAGACTTTCAGCTGACAAAAGTAGACTATATAAGTTATCAAAGATCAAGAATGCAAGAATGAAGAATCAAGAAAATACAGCAATTGTGTAAGACAAAAAGACATATATACCCATGAAATCAATCAGTAAACGGCCATCAGAATAGCGTCCAGCAGGGGCATGAAAGAATGTTTCTCCATAGGGTGGAGGGAGATGGCCGAACACGGCTGCCAGCCCACCCGTGTCGGAATTTGAGTCTCCAAGGTTGAATATGGCCGGAAAGTTGCAGTTGTTTGATCCCAGTATTGAACTTGCTTGAAATATCTCAGCTATAATCAGAAGTTGCAATGTAATAAGCTTAAAATCCATGAAATCTGGGCTAATTTTGAGCAGGGTTTAGTTTGGGCTGAGATTAAGACTAGATCTAGTATATCTCCATCTGAACTATTGTAAATAATAGTAGTTGTTCATAATGCAAAAAGTCTTGGTCATCGTAAAAAATCGTTCTCTAATGGGGTCGTGTAATTCGGTGTAGGGTCATGTATCTTATCTTATACAGTGTCTGTCTTCATATAAGCCATAACTACAAAACCATCTACATATATAGTCATTTACTTCTAATTTCTAATTTCACATACAACATTTGTGAACAATATTAAGAACAACCACGAGCAACTTTTCTTGTGTGCCTGATATATTTAAAGTAGAAGTGAATTATGATTATATGATCAAATCTCCAATTTTTCTTGAACCACATTATGATTATATTTAAAGTAGGGTAGGTGAACTTTAGAAAAGTCCTCTAAACCAATTGCTGATGCATTATTTCAAGAAAACAGCATATAGATGTCAAGTCAAACTATACACTTTGACAATAATCATCCCACATTTTCCTTTTCCAACTTTCAAAATCATCAAAACAAGTTGAATAATCAATTCATTAGCCACTTGACTTTAGCTTCCCAAATGGAGATTAGATAACAAAACACAAAGATACATCAAGCAAGAAAATAGGATCTCAATTTCTCAAACCTTAGTTTTCTCACAACTTCCATTGCCACAACTACAGAACAAACATCTTCAAAAACACTAGTCTTTCCCTAATTCTCTTTCATCAACTAAACATTTAGTCCTTCTCTGCATACTAATTAAAACATTATGCCAAGCGTTCACCCTAGAATTACCCCTAATAGGTAACCCCACATTCATTTCAATCAAATCATCAGTTTTCACACTCAAAACCTCGTCAGCTTCGGCGCCATCTAGGAGCCAAATCAAGCAAGAACAGAACCCTTTTGTGATTTCTGAATCACTATCAACTCTAAATCTCATAACCCCATTTCCATCCATATTAACCTCCAACCAAACCTGGGTTGTGCAACCAGAGACTCTGTTTTCTTGAATTATTGAAGATTCATCGAACGGTGGGAGAATCGTTGCGTATTGCAGCAGTCTTTTGACTCGCTCGATTGGCTCCGGCAGCGATTTGAATTCGAAATCTAAATTCCGTACCCTTTGGGATACGCTCGAGTGTTGTGTTACGGAATGGTGATCGATTTTTGAGCAAGAACGTGAAAAGATTCGAGCTTTTGGTTTGTTTCTTCATGTGGGATCAAGAACACGCCTCAAAATTGGTTGATTTCGGGATATGGGTTTTGATCGATGTAAAAAATGAATGAAGGGTTTGTGCGTATGGGAATTTCTGGGTTTGTGAAGAAGGATGATGGAGACGGAGAAAATGGCGTTCTTGTAGTAGAAAATCCCATGTTTGTGGGATCCTTGAAGTGCGGAAATGTTGTCAATTTGGATAAAACTGAGAAGGGGTGATTACAAAGTTCCACCAAACAAAGCGCCAAAATATAAACAATGCAATGATTTTGGTTTTCTCGAGGAAGAACGAGAAAAATCAAAGATTATCTCTCTTTAGAATTTGGAGGCGAAGTTTGAGGAAGATCTTTTGAGAGACTTATTTATAGAGAATTTATGACCACATTAGTCAAGGGTTTGCTTGATACTCCGAGTAATATGATTTGAATCTTCTACATTTCGTTTCCGTAAATTTCTTATAAATTTTAGAGAGAAAAAAAATATAAAATAAATTAATATAAGAAAATACGGGTGTAGGATGTGTATCCAGATTTTATCTTCTCCAAAATTTATAAGAAATTTTTCACAAAAAATTTGCAAATAATTTTGAAAATCCCTAATAGGGTTTAATTTGTGGGGCTTTCACAGTATTATTTTGGGATTTTGAATAACCCTTACTCGTTTAATAATATTTCATTTTTATATTTAAAAAAAAAACCTGAATTCATACAATCTCGCTATATTTAATTGGGGCAACTTTATGGCATGGATGAAGTAGCCTTAATAAAGATGACAAATTTTAGTAAGTTTAATTTACTCCCCAAGTACAATTAAATATGAGTTACCTTGTTTACGAGCAATGTAAGAATCTTCTGACAAAATGGATTGAATTTGAAAACAAGGGAGTCATAAATTATATAGGTTCAAATCTACAGGCTTGATTGGATCCAGAACTGAAATTGAACCATTGGCTAAAGTTTGAACCAATTGAATCAAGAAATGCACTGAGATGATATTTGCAATCCAAGACTTTCAGCTGAAAAAAAAAAAACTAAAATCAAAAATGCAAGAATGAAGTAACAAAAAAAAAAAGCAATTTGTAAGAAAGAAAAAAAAAAAAAAAAATCAGTAAAAAAAAATTAGAAAAAGAACTCCTAAAATTAAATTGCACCAAATCAGAATTTGCCATTAAATATAGACGGAACCCTAATTTTTAGTCAATTCTATTTTAAAAAGTTTTTTTTTATCAATAATTTTAATTTTATTCTTTTCTCAAAGATATTATTTTTTTTTTATCAACTATATTAAAATCATGAAATCTGGGCTTTTTTGAAAAAGCTTGAGATTCTTTTGAAAAAAAAATCATTAGTTTTTCAAAAGCTAGAGTCTTGTTCAACGTAAAATAATGTCTTTTATGGGGTCATGTAAATTGGTGTAGGGCTATGCATCTTATCTTATACAATATTTTCCAGAAAAGACTATTATGATGGCCATACACCAATTTACACTGAAGAATGTTCAAGGAGATGCAAATGAAAAGTCAGACGACGTTCATCAGCGGCCCCACAGCATAAAGATCTCCTGAAAATGTGACTTTGATGAGGTGAATTAGTTGACAAAAAATGGCCATGTGTATCATTTGAAGACCTTTCTGGTATGAGAGATGATCAGAATTAGAAAATCGAGTTGTATGAAAGGAATGCAATAAAATGTGACATTCTTGAAAATTAATGTTTGAATATGACTGAAAGATCACGTGTTTGGTTTAGTAGACGAGATAGATAGAGATGATATGATTAGTAAAGGATTGCACTGTTTTGATTATTTTATTTGTTAAAAATTGATGTGTTTGGATTAAAGGATATCATATGAAATTACTGTTGGAATAAAAGTAGTATTGATGTTTGATTTAGGTGATAAACCATACAAAGATGTAAATATGACTAAAATGCCCTTGATAAAGAATAAATATTTTAACTTAAATCAAACACATCATCACATAACATTCATGCTTTGCTTCCACAGTTATGCAATTTTCAAATCATAAACACAGCTCATAGAATATCCTAGACATAATGGAAGCAAACAATTCAAATATTTGATAATTTGAGAGATACATTTTAGTCAACACTCTTAACTCCCCAATCTAGAGGCCCTATGGAATGAAGCGCAGTTTATTAATTAATATCGATTAGGGCTCACATTTCGGATCACCAGTAAAATCAATACGCTATCTCTGTAAACATATGAAAGACTAGGGCTCTATTTGACCTAAAAAAATTCAAAATCAAATTCCAAAATCGAAAATGAGGAAGCAGTTAATGAGATATATACCTTGGTGTCGAGCATGACGGCACAGAGGATGCCGGTATTCTCCACCATCGGAATATAGCGAGAATCAGGGCCCAGAGTGCATAAGATCTTCGTCTTCGGCCGCATATACGCCGCCACCGCCGTTGTTATTCATCTCTCTCTGGGTATTTACGGTAGATTGACAAGGGCAAATTAGTCATTGCACAAAGTGGTAAAAGGGCTGGATTTAATTATTCCGGCCCTCACTCATTATCACTTCATGGGGTGATTAAATAGTTTTTGGTACCGGGCCTACATTTAATCTTGGGCCCTAGTCACTGGAACCAAACACCGGATTCCACTGGTTTATTCCATCTATCACCCCTATTCATGGACCAAAAAAAGAAATGAAGGGTTTGTGCGTATTGGAAGAGACTGGGTTTGTGAAGAATTTTTTTGAGAAAAAAATGATTTTTTTTTTTTAAAGAATGCATCTGTTTTTTTTCCTATTTTATTTAATTCTTTTAATTAATTAAATAGGAGTATAAAAGTCTATATAATAATTCTCTTAATTAGAAAAGAACAAATTGAAATTTAAAAAAAAAAAAAAAATTACTTTTACATTGAGTTATTTATAACTCTACCCCTTAAATATATATAGGCAACCTAAATATTGATTTCTTGTATTTCGTTGGATGGACTCGTTTTGACTTGAGATAAAACAAAAAAAAAAACCTTTAAATATATCTTGATAATCTTACTACTTTGTAACGTACCTATAATCAGTGGCGGATCCATGATTCGAAATGCGGGGATACATTTGAGTATAATTTAAAATTTAGGGATACATTTAAGTATTTTTTTTTTAATTATACATAATAATGGCAATTTTATTTTTTAAAGATGAAAATTTTTAGTAAGTTTAATTTTTTTTCAATTACAATTAAATGTATATATCTTGATAATATCACTTCGTACTGCCTGTAATAGTATGTACAGAATTTGTATGGATGAAACGTTTATTAATTTGATTTTGATTATTGAGTGGACTAGTTCATAACGTACATTGCAATAACTTTGGTCCAACACGCAAGACAAGCCGTGCAAGAAAAGAACATTAACGTGCAAATTTGGTTTCATGAAATGGAAAATCTTCTTCCTTTCGATCAAAGAGAAGGGTATTACAAACTACAATTACAAAGAACCACGTACTTAGCATCCTTTTAACATAAATACATAATGTTTCTTTTTGGCTTTTAGAATATGCCCCTTATAATTAAACCGCCAAAAATAATCAAACAAAAAAATAATCACTTACGTCACTGCATACTCCACGCTCCACTAGAAAAGTCATTTAAAGAAAAAAGGGAAGCATTTGCGACATCCACCGCAGCCCGCAAGTGGGAAAACAAGACAGAATTCTCCTCAATTAATACTTGTATTTAAGAAAATTACAATTCAAAACATTAAAAATAACCAAACTTAATATAATAATGACACGTGATTTAAATTAATTATAAACCGATTAACTACAAATTGCTACATCAACATATTGAACTCCCTATGAGTATATAAGGGTGATATAATCATAATTTACATATAAAAAGAACCATCTGAATTAATCAATTGTCCAACAAAAATATGGCCCTGCAACGGATAATCACGTTTCTGACCCCAAAAGGGCTATAAACCACAACCCTGGTATACACTATCATCTTCTGCATCAACAGACCTCTCATCGATATCGAACCAGGCTGTAACATTCTAAAAATCGAATCACCTGTGCACAGTATTATCTCTTTCCCGTAAAAATTTAAATCCAAAATTTTGTCATTCCCTTGTTAGCTTCCGACATCCCCTATGTTATGTGCTATCAGAACTACTATATCAAGAATCACGCTCTACACATGCACGGTGTCAAAGGGTTCTCCCAGATGTCATAGTTGGGGAATGTTTCTTCAGGCAGGCCCGTTCGAGTCTGGTGGGTTACAATCACATCCTCCACAAAGGTAGCCCATCCCATGTAGGGGTCCCCTAAAGACTTGGACATTAGACCCTTGTCTGGTTTTATGGATTTTTGGTGGTGCCCTAGGTATCTCCGGTTCCCAATTATCAGTTTAGCGAAGTTTCCACCGTGTGTCATTACAAAGACATCAGACTTCAAACAGACCAAGAAGTCCAGAGCCGCTAAGCTTGTTACATGCTTTCTGAATTCATCCAACTCTGACTTGGTAGCTAATTCCACCTTTGTCACCTGTAAAAGATCCTTAATGAAGTCCATTTAACAACTATGGTACATGGTCTGCAATATTATTTTCACGGAAAATGCTTATATGCACCAGTTGCACCGTGAAACTCAACTGCATTTTCAAAATGTATAATTTGTTTTACCAAAAGGTATTAGCTGGTTAGTATTAGTTGTTTACGTTGAACAGTATTAGTTGTGCACCAGATGCACGGTCCAATTGGTGTGCACCGAAGTGCTTCTCTTCCACTTTCAATGTGAATTGAGATCTCACAGTATCTTGGAAATAATTTAAATGTTTTATAAGAGCGTGATTAAAGAGGAAAAGGACTCACATGATTAGGAAACATGTTCCTGAGTGGTGCCATACGGTTCTGACCACCGTAAACCTGCCCAGATGCCACATATATTTGTGTTTCTTTAGGATACCCCATAGCACGAAGCATAACTGCAACCTCACCAGGCTCAAGAGGGCAGCGTCCTTCCTTTCTCTTTTGAAGAGCCAGAGCCCAAAGATGGGACCCATCCTGCAATATAGAGAATAATTAGATTTTGATTTATCACATGAAAATCCCAATATTTAATTTAAGAAGAACAATACCTTGAAGCGTCGTGGCCATTCTTTTAGTCTGTATAAAGCCATTAGTGCTTTCTCCACTCTAGTTCCCACAAAATCACAGAAAGAAAGGCCCACCATACCTTTCTCAAACCGCAGATGAAGAGCCCTGATTTACACATACACATGAAAATTTATATAACAAAAGTATGAAGACGGGTCTAGAAGGAAAAATTCTAGATGATGATAAGTTGAGATGATTGGATTATATCTTACATGAAAGGATTAGAACTGCCTGTTCGGTTTCTCATCCTAGATACCAGCAGATCAGCCATATTCTCAATTTCAGGAAGAAACTTCAGAGCATGATAGTTCACTCTGCACCTTAGTCGGTTGATTTCTTGAGGAACATTATCATACCTTATCGACAAGAAACAATGAAAGAGTTGTAATCAAAGTTACTGAACTCTTGGTGTAGGTATATCTTGTGTGTGAATATGAAACACACACACACTAAGAAACTAACAACTCACCCCAGACGATCAACAAAAGGTTTCAAGGCCATTATCTTCTTTTCCTTGACGCGAGGCAATACATTATCTATGTAGAACTGAGCAGGAGCATACTTTGGAATGTTTTTTACTGTACGCCTGTCATTGATCATAAGACATTTCTATATAAGCCACATTCAACAAAACTCTGATTTTATAAATATATATTGATCCAAAAAACTGAAAGATGAAGGGATTCATGAATTCCATTGGAGATTAACATATCTATTACTTATCAGAAATTTTATTACAGAAGAATTCTCTCAAGTACTTAGCAGCTACATTAATGCATACAACTCACATGAAGCATCTCTAGTGGAAAAGAAGCTGAATAAAATGTCTAAGCAGGAGATAGTAAAACAATTATACCAACCTTATACTACTGAACAGATCTGTTTTGTCTGTAAACCATTCTGGGATATCTCTCACAATTCGTACATCATCTTTCAAGTAGTCAATAAAATGATCTACATCAAAAATATCTTCGAATTTCCTGCAATCAGCTTTGTATTATTAACATATTAGAGATTAGAGATTCTAATTTCTCAATATAATTATTTACAACAAATTTGGATTTAAAGTTTCTGCATACAGCACAATAAATGTATATCCTATTGAAAAGTTTGTATGTTGGTCACATTGCTGATTTCTCATGAATAAATGTATCTCACATTGAAAAACAATAGTGCAAATCAACTTTCAAACTTTAGAAGTCTAGCAACAAAGGATCACTTTCAGCTCAAATCAACTAAATGAGAGGCAGCAGCTTCAACAAAGTTACAAAGGAAAGATGGAAAAAAAAATATAATACAGCATTTAAAAGAAATGCTTAAGATATGTTGTTTCCTGACTAATAAATCATTGTTCATTGCGCATTAAATCTGAAGTAGATGAAAGTTAGGAAAAGGGAAAAAAAACTAGCTACAACCAAAAACACATAATCAAAGGTGGAGGCAACAAGAAAAGTTATTTTCAAGAAATCCAATAATGTAGGACATATTAACATATACTAAGGCAATATAGAATAATTTTGCTTAGCAGTTAGCAAAGCTTTAGTCAAGTTCACTTACGTTTGGTCTTTCCATATCTGGTCTTGCTTCAGCACAGGCAAAATAAGAGTAGCATTCAAGATCTTCGCTACAGCAACAGCATTGCATATCTGTAGAGAAGAAGATAGATACTCATAATCAAGTACAGAATTCCTCAAATCATGTTCAACTCACTTAAAAATTATATACAAGAAACAATATAGAGATAGGTTCCTTTCAGACAAAGCTTCCAATTTCTTTAACAAGCAAAATACTTAAATGTTTACAGCATTAACTTTCACATCGAGACAGGTTTCCTTCATAACGCATGAAACAACCAAATGAGAAACATGAGATTTAATTGAAAAACTCTATAAGGACCACATACAGCAATTCTTTGCTGGTTAAGACCACCCTCGGCATGTATAAATATATAGCCATTGGTTTCATTCTCAGCTGGAAGATCTGCAAGGTAACAAGAAAATGTATCATACAACAATGATCTATTTATTCCTTCAATTCTTTCTCAATAACTCTTCACAGCAGACTGAAGAGACTATATTGATAAGAATTGAGTAACAAAAAATATAGATGCAACTCGGATAGAACTTATAAGGAAAAAAAATATCATTCCTGCTGCTTGGGACATAGGGGGTGATTTCTTCAGTTCACTGGAAGTTAAATCATATGTTTATTGGCATATATTCGAGTACCTGAGATTATTCCCTCGTGTCTTTCAGCACATGGCTTCCATGAAGTGGTGGCTGAATAAGGATTCTCCCAAAGTGATGGAGGCTCCTTAACCTACCCACAATAACATCAATGCCATAAAAAATGCAATCAAACTAAAAGATGATAATAGGAGAGAAAAGTTGATACTCATTTGAGCTTACATGAGGGCATTGAAGGGTTATGCCATCTTTTCTGCACAAATATGGAGCGTTCTGCAACCAAAGCACACAGAAGGGTCAAGACTAAATGATTTAGGACGCAGATACAGAAGTTTGCCCATTTCTAACATTCTGTTAAATGGTACTGTGCTCCAGACATAAGAAAACCATATTTCCTTTATTTAAAATCAAATAAAAACTTACTAAACTCCATGCTCAGTAATGTCTCTATGATTTTGATCAATTAAACTCAAAATGTTTGCTTGCACGCAGCAGTTCACCATATGCCCATAAGTCTGTGCACTACGGTTGAAGTAGAATAAGGATATTACATATTTTCTATAACTTGAATAGCTACCATTCAGTTGCTCGAAGTTGATAGTATTTGCTAATATCTTTCCATGAACTTTGGGTTATAGTCTCATAGATAATACAGTTATTGAAAATGACACAGTAGAGAGAAATGAACACTAGTGACTTGATGCTTTTCAGAATAATTGACCAAAACTATATGCCTTCCAAATTAAAGAGTTTGGTTCAATCATTCACACACATTGTTCATTATACTCGGTGTTCACAGACTTCTGTGGTTCAAAATATTCACATACATTACCAAATTCTGTTTTCAAAGTATGAGCATATCCCATTGGCCCGTTTCAACCAGCGCAATACGCAATCTTTCATCATCAAAGTACGGAATTAGAACCATAAAACATGACAAGGAAAAATACGCCGCAAAATAAGTAATTAACTTGAGCCAAATCGTCAAACAGAAGACGAAGAAGAAAAACTTTGGCACCTGCAGAGAACAATTGATCAAATAACCTAATTACACAAAACATAAAAAGGACATTGGGCATACCAATCGTTTGATGACGGAAGAAACGGAAATCACGGCGGCCAAAACAACAGCGACGAGTATCAGAATCGAGATCTTAGATCTACAAGGATGCGCCCTATACAGGTCGTCATTGGGGAAAAAATTGTGCGGTAGAAAGGGTTGGACATACGACCGGAACGAGCGATCGCGAGAGTACCGATCGCGGCCATTATGATCGTCGTCGGCTGCAGCAGCGGAGTCGGAGGAAAACGGGGACGAGACAACAGCAGAGGCGGAGGGGGACGCGGTGGCGCGGCTGCCAATGGAGCTCGAGTGACGGAGCTCCGCCATCGCCCGTTTCGGGCTGTACGCCAGCTTGAGATTCGCGCTGTAGCTCGGCTCGGCGTGCTTCAGTGTTGGCCCAGTAAGCGATGTGAGAACTTGACTGCGTGTGGCCTCGAGGCGGTGGAGAGAGAAAGAGGAGAGAGAGAGAGAGGGCGGAGAAATAATCTAGTGCCGCTGACAGTCCATGTGACTGACTTCAGATCAGGGGTTGATTTTGGGAGAAAGCCCAGTACAGATAATAATGCGCCGCGAGGGTATTATTGTCATTCAACATGCCTACATGAAATTGCCACACCACTGATGTCACTTTCTTATGCCATATCTCTATTTTTATTTTTATTTTTTCTAACGAGTATTTTTTGTATTAGGTGCCCCGTGATTTGTTTTCTTATGCCATATCTCTACTGATAATAATCCTTACGTTTTTTTTTATCGGATAAAGTTAGATGTTATTGTTAGTAGTTAGTACACCAAGTGTTGGGAGATGAATTTAATAAAAGATTATATGATTTTGATTAAGATCCAAAACCCGAAAGAGTATGGCGTATTCAGAATGATCTTGATAATTGAAAGTCGAGGATTGGTTTTAGAAGATTCGGAGGATGTTATCGCAAAATGTATAACAAGCAGATATAGTTAAGGATAGGTTCAAGACTCGAAGAACTTCAAGATATGTTTTTTAAACGAAGTTTGAGATGAAATGAAGTCTCAAAACTCTTCGAGATAAATCGAGAATCTAAAAGACTCAAATGAGAAATCGAGACTCAAGACTTCGATATGATGAAAATCGAGATATCAAGACTCGATATAAAAATCGCGAAGACTCAAGTGAAGAAGACTCGAGATATCATCAAAGATATCACCAAGATAAATCAAGACGCGAAGACCTCAAGACTCAAGACTCAAGACTCTAAGACTCAAGACGCAAGATCAAGATCAAGATCGAGAAATCAAGATCAAGAATATCGAAAAGCAAGAATTATCAAGACTCAAGAATGTATCAATGCTCGTGATGAACTCGAATGTTCCGAGGCATCAATATATCTATCGAAGGATGCAATACCGAGAAACGCGATGCCTTAGAAAGTTAGATATTGCCAAGACATTCAAACAGCATAAAATGAACTAAGTCGTGTTGTTAAGGTTATATCAAACTCGAGTTTGTAACCAAAAGAGTTGAAGGTGTTTACTTTTAATCAAGACAAAAGTAAAAAAAGAGGAAGACGACATTGCATCATATCGATAATCGACAGATAAAGTCAAAAAAAAAGACGATGACGACGAAAGTTCCAGATCGCAAAAAGTGAAGACCCATATACGAAAAGGCTATTGCCTAAAACATGTTTGGGGAGTTTCAAACCCTAAATATACCAAGTTTCACACACCATAAGAGGAACTCACGGTTTATCTCTCCAACGGATAGTTTTCAAAGAGTGACCTTGGTGTATGCTTATAAATCTTGGTGACCTCTCACTTTGTAAGGTTACGGAAATTTTATCTGTAACTCAAGAGCTCAAACTTATTCTCAAAAAGTTAAAGCACTCGAAATACCTTGAATTTCCCAGTGCTTCTATATTGAAAGAAGCTCACTTTACTAAGCCTAAACGATAAGATTTATCCAAAGCTTAGTCGAGATATCATAACCCTTGCATTGTGCTTCATTGTAAAGGATATCTCATCCTGGTTGAAACCAACCGAGAAACCCCAAACCCCTTGAGAAGGTAGTTGGAGTGTGTTTGTTGGTGAGAAGAGTTGTAAAGAGTTAGTAAACCACGCGGAGTAGTCGAAAACCCCAGAGGAGAAGTTAGTAAGCTACGAGGGTAGTCCGAAAGCTTGTGTGTGATTGAGTAAGTAAACTACGGGAGGTAATGTAAAAACTCAAGGTCGGGTTGAGTAAGTAAACCACGTGGAGTAGTAAAAACTCGGGGTTGTGTAAGTAAACTACGAGGTAGTCGAGAAAGCTCGAAGTTGATAGTGAATTTCTCTCAAGAGTCGGAGAGAGTGGATGTAGGAGCTTGAGTCTCCGAACCACTATAATCGTTGTGTTCTTTATTGCTTTCCTTATATCGTGCATTTTTAATGCATTGACTTGATTTTGAAAGCATACTTTTCAATCGATATTCGGTTGGAATCAATCCACTAAAGTTGCATAAGTGAATCACAAATTTAATCACTATTTCATAAAGGGAAGGTTTTCAAAGAAAGCTTAAAAACGAGTATAATCTAAGGGCCAACCATTCAAGACGGTCGAGTAGCTAGAAGATAGTTATCAAACCGAACTCTCTTCCGAGGATTGAAGAAGCTAGTTATCCGATCCAACCAACTCGGGATCTCTAACACTCGAGGATTGGGTTGGGATTATCCGAGGTATCGAAAGCATTTCGGGATCACCGTCTCGATGACTTTGACTCGAGCAATCTGGCTTCTCGAACCTAATCTTGAGGATTATCGACCCAAGTGACCTCGATAAAAAAAAGTTTTAAAATCATCGAACACGTGTATTCCCCCTCATACGTGTAAGACTCGTTTACAGGACCGACCAACAAGTGGTATCAGAGAAGCGTTGGTTCAACTTGACCACTTTCTTTGTGTTGACCAAAGTTTTATTTTCAAAAATACTTGTGGTCTATCCGAATCGATCTTATTTTTCAAATTTTTTCTTTTCAAAAGATCGGAAAAATGTCTTCTAAAAACTTCCCATGTTTCTCTGTAGAGAACTATGATCTATGGAGATCGAGAATGCAGGCTCATCGTATTCCAAACTGGCGTATGTGGAGAGTGGTTTCTCAATGACCATTCAAATTCTTTGTGGTGAATCCTTAATTAGAAGAAGAGGAGAATTGATCCTAGAACGAATTTTCCTAAGTCGATGACCAACTAACTCGAGGAGAGAAAGTTAGTCAATCTAGACTACATTGCAAAAGACACACTATCAAAGACAATTGATGATGGTGTGATGGGAATGATCTCACCGTAATATCTTGCTAAAGAGATATGAGATACACTTATTCATTATGTGCAAGCGCACAGATCATATAAAAGAAAACAAACTTTCGGTGGCAATTGGAAAGTTTGGACGGTTTTGAAATGGATGATGGTGAATCAATAGACAAATTGGAAGTCGATTCACTAAGCATCATGAATGATCTAAACGCACTTGGAAAGAAATATCCACAAAAGAAAGTGGCATTGAAAATTCTTAGAGGTCTTTCTAAGAAATGGGATATTCATGCAGTGGTGATTGAAAACACCAAGAACATTAGTTCAATGCCATACCAACAAGTCTTCTCTCGAAATTTGAAAAGCCTATGAATTTGTAATTGATAAGAAATCAAAAAAGGCCGACAAAGAAAGATGATTCTTCATCGAGTAAGAATGTGGCTTTAAAAAGTCAAAGATAAAACCTCAAAACTAGAGAGTTCGAGAACCCCTGATGCCAAACATCGGGATGAGCTTGAGGAAAAGCTAAGACGATGGCAAGGAGGTTTGACAGACTTAATAATAGATTTGGAAAATACAAAAGTTATTATGGGAACCACAGTACGGGGAAGAAACCCGAGGACGGATCAGTGAGAAGAAGAAGGACACGAAAGTTGAAGGATCTTCATCCAGAAAGAAGGATTCCAAGTCCAAAGAAAGAAAATGATCGGGATGATGATGCCAACAGATCTTTATAATTGCGGAAGAAAGGTCACTTCCAAAGATGATTATCAGAGTTGAGTCTAAGGAGAGAAGAGAAAGACAAGCTAAAAGAGACCGAAGTTCTCAAGCAAAAAGGCCATGGTTGCGAAGAAGAGAACTCGAGGAGGATCTAGCTCTTGGATGAGATATTCTCGAGGACGGTGAAAGTGATGACATCGTCGATGGCCATTGAGGAGGTAAACTCTTCTATCTCTGTTGTTGCTCTACACTAAAGCACAAGAGTTTTCAAGTTCCAATCGAAAAATAAGTCATTTTGACCGATGGATTCTTTTGAAAATCGATGAAGGACTATCTTTGTTTTGCAAGGATCGCTAAATAAAACTCAAGAGCGAATAAAGGAACCGAATCTTTGAAAATCTAAAATGGAAAGACTACAGAAAAAAACCGAGATCACTTCTCAATTAATGGGAACTCTTGATGAATGGATGTTCGAAAGTACAACTCGAGAGAAAGAGAAGTTGATCATGTCCCTAATCGAAAAGCTTTAGAGAAATCCATGAAGAGATTCAAACTAATCGTAAGCGAGTTCAATGACCTCTCCGAGAAGCATAAAACTCTGTAGCTGTGAGGATAGTGTTGGGAAATGAGTTGCACAGATCTATTCGGGGGTGAATATTTAAATACAAATTTAATTCATTAATTATTACTAGCATGAATTAATCCTATATTAATTCAAATAATAATTGCAACAACATATCATGCATATAAAAAGCCACGTAAAACCCACAAGAGACGCGAATCTACGAGTTTACGTGAACGCGTACCCTCTCCGGGATGGCAAGTGGCTTTGGTCGGACGGACTAAAAAAGGACTTCCCAAGTATTCCTTTAGTCCTTGCTTTCGACAACAAAATTGGAAGGATACTCATGAACAATTAACAAAAAAGGAAAAAAATAAACTTTGTTGCACCACTTATGTGGGTTTGCTAATATTTCCAGCACATGGAATTGTACTTGGGAATGAACTAATCATCCCCTATTTATAGGAGAGGGGTGAACGAAATTTTTGTGTTTTTTCAATGTGGGAAAAGACTTTTCTTGGTCACCAAGAAATCTTGAATATATCTCATATATTCTTTTTTCCCATAATTAAAATATTCCACAAAAATCCACCTCCTCTATTTTATGGAGATTTTCGAAAATATTAAGTGCAAGATTCCAAGATTTGGATCTTCTTGAATTTATGAGATATTCTTGTATTTCAAGAAATACATATCTTCCATAATATCTTTTCAAGAAAATCAAGAAAATCTTTCTTGCCCACTATATTTCCAAAATTTCGAAAATTTCACTATGTATAACCAAGTGGAAGATTTCTTGAATTTAATGAGATAATCTTGTATTCCAAGAATACATATCTTCATTCCATAACAAAATTCAAAAAAAATCTTTCTCCTCTTTTTATCCATAATTTTGAAAATTAGAGAAAATATTAAGCAACAATATTTATTTTATTTTAATCACCTTTTCGTTATTGGACTATATATTTGGGCTACTCGGGGGCCTTTTAGGAGAATTAAGATTGGACCTTCTAATGGATCTTGAATATCTAATATTGAGCCACAATATAATTCAAGCCCATAAATATTAATTAATCCCACTACATAATTAATATTGACTATCCATCTTAACCCATATTACAAATCAATATGGCTCCGGTCATTATTTCCGTGTTTAAGATTATCTAGCCCATTAATTAATTCAAGCATTTTGAAATAACTTTCCGATAATTAATATCTTTTGTCCTTGGTCGAGGAATGGTTCAACATTATTATCCATACAGGAAACTAATTCCACTTGCAAGATTTGGTATGATAAAACTTATGAACCTCCCAAGGGGCAAATCAAGCAAGTGTGCTTACACGATTCTTCAGATTAAATCTTAGCAATCACATGTGACCAATAATATTGCCCAAGATAAAAAGTATTGAATCTCTCTCTGATTCGCTACCCATGATAAGTCAAAGCAATAGTTACCGATCCCACGTGATCCTATTTAAGGGACGAAGGTTAAGAAACAACGAACCACTGAGGTCTAATTCCTCCTTGTTCGCCTCGAAGAATTTATCCTCCCAGAGGGTCCTATTCAACAAGATCGGTCATGCACTAGTGTAATCTCTTGGTCAAGACAAACCAATCGAGCCTTACACCTCAACCTTTCGCGATGGTTGTTCATTTCCATCTAGGTCGTGAATGGCGTCTTTTTTTAGTTACAAAGGATTTATTAATTTAATCTTCTGTGATCTGGTATCACTAAATTATCTAGTTACAACGTACGAATTATTGAACAGTTATGCAGTAAATATATATAACATTCAATCATATTTAAAGCATCAGTGATAAATAATTTATTTCAGTAAATAAGTCTGAAAATTCAGTTTCGATTATACAAAGTAAAAGCATACTTTTCAGTATAATCCCAACAATCTCCCACTTATACTCAAAGTGCGCTTTTAAGTATACTACAACACGTCTCGAGTAGTCCGTGACATCTAATGTCACCTACACGAACCTAATAATTTCTCCCACTTATACTCAAAGCAGATTGGCAACGGTCTTGACACCCATTCCACTCACATGTCTCTCGAATGTATTCAGAGGCAGACGCTTTGTGAATGGATCTGCTAGGCTGTCCTCGGATGCTATCTTTGCCATATCTATATCTCCTCTCTTAACGATTTCTCGATAAGATGTTTTTCCTTTAATGTGTTTGTTTGACTCGTGGACTCTTGGTTCTCTTGAATTTGCAAAATCGCCCCAAAAGATATATTGCTAGACAAATTCAAACACCATCCAAGTCCACTAAGAAGATCTAGAGCCCAATCGGTTCTTTCACTGCTTCACAAGCAGCTACTTACCCGACTTCCATGGTTGAGTCAGTGATGCATTTCTGCTTCACACTCGTCCATTGGATGGCTACACTTCCCAAATGGAAACACACTAACTGAGGCAGATAATTTCTGGAGTCTAAATCTGATTGGAAACCGAGTCCACGTGAAATAGATGGGGATTGGAGTATCGATCGATAAATCAACATTCTATCCCGAGTTCTTTTCGGATACTTCGAATGTTTTTAAGCGTCAGTCAATGCGCTTTCCGGGTTACTTTGATATCTTGCTACCATGCCTATGGCAAAACCAGATATTCGGTCTCGTTCACAAAGATTGCATACATAAGGTTTCCGAAACCGGTAGAACCTGGAATGCCTTTCATGTCATCTATCTCCTTTTGCGTTTTAGGGGACATTTTCTTGGATAGATGGATTCCAAGTCTGAAAGGTACGAATCCTTTCTTGGAATCTTGCATGCTGAATCGTTTCAAAAACCAGTGTCTATGTATGAAACTTGCGATAACCCGATCATCCTTTTTCGGCGATCTCGAGTAATCTTGATCCCAAGGATATGTCCGCTTTCCTAAGTCTTTCATATCAAACTATTTTGAAACCATGCCCTTACGTCGATCACACCTTCACATCGTTCCCGATGATCACAATGTCATCTACGATAGTACTAAGAATACCAATGCGATTAAAACGCTTTTTATACACACAACTTTCAAACTTGTTTTGATCAAACCCATAAGACTTTATTACATGATCAAAACTTTGGTTCCAAGCTCTGGATGCTGTTTGAGTCCGTAAATGGACCTCTTGAGCTTTTACAAACTAGGTGTTCTTGGCTGTTTCAATGAAAACATGGGGTTGTTGATATAGATCTCTTTATCAAGACTTAGTTAAGGAAAAGTTGTCTTGACATCTATTTGCCAGACTTCAAAGTCAAAATGCACAGCAATCGATAAGAGAATACGGATGGACTTAAGCATGGCTACGGGCAAAAAAGTTTCCTCATAATCGATCCCTTTCTTTTTCGAGTATAACCTTTCGCCATTAGTCTTGCTTTAAAGGTTTCAACCTTCCGTCCGGTCCTCTTTTTTCCTCTTATATACCCACTTGCATCCAATGGGTTTGACCCATTAAGTGGTTCGACTAGCTCCCACACTCTATTATGAAATATAGAACCCATATCAGCTTTCATTGCTATTTACCAAGAAACTGCATCCTTATCTTAGAGTGCCTCGTCATATGTCCATGGGTGCGATTAGGGAATCAAGTCCGAGGACTCTCCTATTCCCATGAATCTCTCGGTCGTCTAACAACCCTCCCACTATAACGAGGCTCGGCCAGAAAACGTATCGTTTGGTATATCATCTAATACTGATTAAGACCGAGGTTTGCCTTCTAAGCTCATTTAAGGTAGTCTCACTTCTGGGTTTTCTTTGGTTCTATAGTTTTCTTCCAAAATCTAAAGTGGGTGCGGATGTCCACCTTTTGATTTTCGGAGCTATAGAACATTCACCCTTTTGTTCCCTCGGGTATCCTACAAAACAACCTTAATTACGATCGAAGATCCAATTTCTGGGATTTCCTTGTCCAACACGTAGGCAGGACACCCCAAAGTTCTCATGTGTCTCATACTAGACTTGCACCAGGTCCACAATTCTTTGGGGTTACGGGGAACCGATTTGGATAACACCAAGTTGAGAATGTAAGTCGTTGTTTTTCAAGGCATGACCCCGTAAGCGACTCGGGAAGATCCAGTATAACTCATCATTGATCTAACAATTTCAAAAAAGAATTATGTTTTTCGCTCTGCAAACCCCGATTTTGTTGAGGGGTTGGTTCTTGATGTGAGTGGGATACAATCCCTTCATCGGATAAGTAGTTCAAAAACTCATCATTTGAGGTATTCGCCTCCACGATCGGATCGTAGAGACTTGATACATTTTTCCATATGATTCTCTGCTTGAGCCTTAAATTCTTAGAATTTCTCAAAGGTCTCGATTCACGCTTCATAAGGAAAATGTACCTTGAGTAATCATCAATAAAATTACTCATAACCTCCTCTTGCTTTGGTTAACATTGAACTACGTACATCTATGTGAACGATCTCTAACACTTCTTTAGCCCCATTCCCCTTGGCTCCAAATGCCATCTTGGTCATATCACCCTCCAAACATGATTCGTAGGTTGGATTTGATTCAACTTGGAGACGCTCCAGTGAACCATCTTTCATCAACCTTTGGATCCTCTTTGGATTTGTATGATCTAATTTTAGATGCCAAAGAAGTATTTCGTTCCACGCTTTTTTTTTTTGAAAACAGTTGATGAATTATAGGATGCATTTCGTGAGTGGTGTGCACAGTTAATTGTATAGAGATTTTCTATCAATGTCCCGTAACATGTACACTCATCATTTAAAAAATGTTGTCATTCTTATTAGAAGAAACTTAGTGTCCTTTAATCGAATTTTAGAAACTGAAGTGAATTCTTTCTAAAACTGGGAACATAAAGATAATCTCAAAAAAAACTTTATCTTCAAAAAGATAGGTGCACTTCTCCCCATTGCTTTTAAATGCTACTCATGTAGCATTGCAATGTCTGCTCTTGCGTAGTATTGCAATAATCGTTACTATCGTAGCATTGCAATATATCGCCACTTACGTAGCATTGCAATGTCTTCTACTATCGTAACATTGCCCGGTGTGATGAGGATCTCACTCCCACACACGTTGGGATCATTTAGAACCCATGAAGCCAACATGATTAGTGGATCTCGTATCAACCACCCACGAATGAGAAGTATATCGTCGCTAAACAAGTTTCAACAACTAGTGTGTGAGAATTACCTTTCTTTCCGTCCCTTTTGGGGTTGGAACAGCAAAACCTCCATTGTCCTCTCTCACCGCAGACTTAAGCACTTCCTCTTTGGATTTTCCTTGACTCAACAAGCATTCCTCATCTTACCATTGCCCTTGGCAATAGTTGAGTTTTATTGCTTATGGCCTTTGGTCCTCTTCTTTATCTTGCCTACCCTTGGCGCAGAAGATGAAGCGGACCACTTAAAATCAAAGCTTGAGTTTGATGCCTTATCATCACCTGCCGAGTCCAAAAGTTTGCAACAAATTAGCTAGCGAGGCCAAAAATGCTCAAAAACCTTTCGGGCGGGAGAGAATGAAGTACCAAATTCATCGAGTCTCCGGATCATAATCTGCGACTCGAGAATCTCAAGTTTGTTCGGATGGGCCATCTATTTTGAGGACGTAATCCCTTACGGGTTTTCCTCCACCATTTCAATGACATTTCATCTCACCAAGGTGATCGACGAGTCCGCGTGTTTTGACTTGTCGGTTGGCTCATCGATTTTTGTGTGTCAAAAATCCACTTGTCTTTTTTGTGCGATTAGGACAATTATAATTTTCCAATAAATATAGTTTCCATACAAATTGTATTGACTTTAAGTATAATAACAGTGGATTAAAAGGTAACGACATGCTGAACTGAAATAAACAACTATATGCAATAACACAAGTATATCACAAGATTCGATCGCATTCATCATATTTAAAATCTCAAAAAAATATGAACAATGCATCAGCCAACATCTCAAAACAGTTTAAATAAGCCACGTTGGGTGGGTCATTATTTAAACACATTCAAGCAGGTTACAAACAAGAACAGTTACAAACCTTTAATATCCAGATTAATAGTTGGCTCCCACTTGACCAATATAAAATTGACAGGGACTCCGGAGAAGTATATGCATATCAATTTTATACCTAAGTAATAACCATGATTAAATACAGGATTACTATTTCGCTTTGATCGAGCCTCGTTGGGAGGGTCATCGTCGCCACTAGTAATAACCCACAATCATCCGTTTGGAATTCATTCATGTGAAACCTATCTTTTGACCGTCCCGTTGGGGGAATTTCTCCAAAAGAATTCACAAATAAATAAATCATGGAGGTCAAAATTAATTCAATTTTATTATCCGGAATAAAATTGTCAATTAATTATTTAAAACATACTTAGTAATTTTGAAGTTGAGATTTTTCAATTTGGCAACCCTCATGCAAACACATTTAAACAAATTAAATAAAGCATAAGATAAAGACAAATAAATCAAGCAAAAACAGAAAAATAAACATATTGGGCAAAAATTATCCAATTGTCATGGTTTGATTTTTTCTTGACTTGATCTTGAAGAAACACGTCTCAATTTCTCCCACTTGTTCGTCTCGAAAAATGCTTCGTCTCGAACCGCCCACGCCACGCCATGGCTTGTGGGATGATGCACGCATCATCGATCCGGCGGCAACTGGGGCGACCTAAGCGACCCTGGGACCGCTGGCAGACAGACCGCCCCGCCAGCGCCTCGGCTCGCCTCGGCGGCGATGGGCGAGAGATGGCGATCCTCGGCGGGCAGCCATTGCCGCAGATCCCATGCGCCTTCGCCGCCTCCTCCGCGCCTCGCTTCGCGACCTCGGCCTTCGCGTCTCCGTAGCGCCCTTCTGCGGCCGCCCGTATCTTCGGCTTTGGAGCGCCGCCCGCCCCCGTCTTGGCCCTCACCCTGGCAGCTTTCGGCCGCTGGCCTGCGCCCTGCGCCCGTGCGTGCAGTGGCGCCCGCGCCGCTTTCTTTCACGGTTACGGATTTCGTCCTTTAATTCTTCATCTCGCCGTTCGATCCGGTTACAATTTATTTACAAAAAATAAATAAACCTGAGATCTGAACTAATCTATTACATTGATCAAATCAAACAAATCTAGTCTACTTTCGTGGATTTTCTCACGAGCAAAAAAAAACAAATCCAAACGAATCGAATTAAAAAACCACGGTTTATATGCATGCAAAATAAAACATTAAAATCCATGACAATTGGATACGCAAAAGCAGATCTAATGAGTTCTACTATCCAATTTCAAATTTAATGTCCATTAATTAAATTACAATTTAAAAATTGAGAGTCAAAAGTGGCTCGATATGCGATTGTTGGGGGAATGAGTTGCACGAGATCTATTCGGGGTGAATATTTAAATACAAATTTAATTCATTAATTATTACTAGCATGAATTAATCCTATATTAATTCAAATAATAATTGCAACAACATATCATGCATATAAAAAGCCACGTAAAACCCACGACGCGAATCTACGAGTTTCGTGGAACGCATTACCTCTCGGGATGGCGTTGGCTTTGGTCGGACGGACTAACCAAAAGGACTTCCCAAGTATTCCTTAGTCCTTGCTTTCGACAATCCGGTGGAAGGATACTTTCATGAACAATTAACAAAAGGAAAAAAATAAACTTTGTTGCACCAACATATTGGGTTTGCTAATATTTCCAACACATGGAATTGTACTTGGGAATGAACTAATCATCCCCTATTTATAGGAGAGGGTGAACGAAATTTTTTGTGTTTTTTCAATGTGGGAAAAAGACTTTTTTTGGTCACCAAGAAATCTTGAATATATCCCATATATTTTTTTTCCCATAATTAAAATATTCCACAAAAATCCACCTCCTCTATTTTATGGAGATTTTGAAAATATTAAGTGCAAGATTCCAAGATTTGGATCTTCTTGAATTTATGAGATATTCTTGTATTTCAAGAAATACATATCTTCCATAATATCTTTTCAAGAAAATCAAGAAAATCTTTCTTGCCCATTTATATTTCCAAAATTTGAAAATTTCACTATGTATAACCAAGTGGAAGATTTCTTGAATTTAATGAGATAATCTTGTATTCAAGAATACATATCTTCATTCCATAACAAAATTCAAAGAAAATATTTCTCCCTCTTTTTATCCATAATTTTCGAAAATTTAGAAAATATTAAGCAACAATATTTATTTTATTTTAATCACCTTTTAGGTTATTGGACTATATATGGGCTACTCGGGGCCTTTAGGAGAATTAAGATTGGACCTTCTAATGGATCTTGAATATCTAATATTGAGCCACAATATAATTCAAGCCCATAAATATTAATTAATCCCACTACATAATTAATATTGCACTATCCATCTTAACCCATATTACATCAATATGACTCGGTCATTATTTTCCGTGTTTAAGATTATCTAGCCCATTAATTAATTCAAGCCTTTGAAATAGCTTTCCGATAATTAATATCTTTTGTCCTTGGTCGAGGAATGGTTCAACATTATTATCCATCTAGGAAACTAATTCCACTTGCAAGATTTGGTATGATAAAACTTATGAACCTCCCAAGGGCAAATCAAGCAAAAGCGTGCTTGCACGCGATTCTTCGTATTAAATCTTAGCAATCACACATGTGACCAATAATATTGCCCAAGATAAAAAGTATTGAATCTCTCCGATTCGCTACCCATGATAAGTCAAAGCAATAGTTCCGATCCCACGTGATCCTATTTAAGGGACGAAGGTTAAGAAACAACGAACTCTCGAGGTCTAATTCTTCATTGTTGATTCAAGAATTTATCCTCCCATGGAGGGTCCTATTCAAATAAGATCGTACCATGCACTAGTGTAATCTCTTGGTCAAGACAAACCAATCGAGCCTTACACCTCAACCTTTCGCGATGGTTGTTCATTTCCATCTAGGTCGTGAATGGCGTACTTTTTTTTAGTTACAAGGGGATTAATTTAATCTTACGTGATGCGGTATCACTAAATTAACTCTGATGTAACACGTCATGAATTATTGAACAGTTATGCGGTAAATATATATAACATTCAATCATATTTAAAGCATCGGTGATAAATAATTTATTTCAATAAATAAGTCTAAAAATTAGGTTTTCTATTATACAAAGTAAAAGCATACTTTTCAATTATAATCCCAACAGAGATAGTGCATGAGAAGAAGTTAACTCTATTGAATAAAACATCTAATGTGATAGATGAAATTGAGTTACCAGAGATCTGCCACTATAAAAAGCTGGATTGGGATACACCTCGGGGAACCTCACAAGGTCATCGAATCTTTGCGCATCATGTAGCAAGAAGACTATCTTTGAAAAAACCAATGGCACCTACACTTCACTTGGTGATGTAATGCCCAAGGTTGTAGACAAGGAAAAGGACCTATGGTTTGAAAAAAACTGAATGATCGGGGTTAAGCCCAAACCTCGGTGAAGGCTAGAAAACTGAAAGCGGTCGATTGGAAAGTTTCGAGCAAGTACTTCAAAGCCTCGGGCTAAGAATGCAAATCTGAAAGGCTCCACATTTTGAACCATCGGAGGAATCCTCGGATGAGAAAACACTCAGTGAGAGACATTCTCAATCAAGAAGAGACCAAGTCCTCAAGACAATTTGAAAGACCAGATTTCGGTCTGGACAACTGGACCTCACTTGCCTAAAGGTAAAGGTTATCTGAAACCGGAGTCAACAAAGATTTAGACCATTTGCGCACAAAAGCCCAACATCCGAACAAAAGGCCGAACCAAAAGAAGAATTCAAAAAGCCCATGTTCATGCTAAAGCTAGCCCACATACATAGTAAATTTCGCTAAGGCACCCGAGTAGTAAATGTGTATGTTGATGTTTATGGAAGACAAATTAGCCACTCTAAAGTGATTAGAGTTGTCGAGGCGATTTGGATTCGAAAAGGTACATCTAACCTTGTAGGACCTACACAAATTGGGTACCTAAGAATTGATCTTTTTTCGGGAGGAAAACAAGGGCACTAAACTGTCCTAATGATCACATAGCGATGAGCAGAGAGATGAAAAAAGCTCGATATTTGGTATCTTGACGGTGGATGCTCAAGACATATGACAGGATACAAGGAGACACTTTCGGTGACTATGTTGAACAAAGAGGCCCAGATCACTTTTGGAGATAATTCAAGGGACGAGATGAAGGATATGGAACTTTGGAAATCGTTCGATTCATATCCATGGTGTTTCATATGTATCGAGGATTGAAGCGTAATTTACTTTCAATTAGCCGATTACGTGATAAGGGTTTCAATGTTGAGTTCTCTAAAAACTTATGTTTTGTAAAAAATGATACATCACGAAAAGTTTTTCTTGGTGGTACAAGAAAAGTGAATGTGTATCTTTTGGCGATTGGAGTTACGCTCCTAAAGATACATGTTTGGTTGCTAAAAGTTCCACGAGATACCCGGTTGGTTATGGCATAAAAGAATGAATCACCTAAATTTCAAAAACCTGAACAAGCTTGCAAGATTAGCTCTTGTGAGAGGGTTCCCTAACGAAAGTGTTGATGAAGAACATATTTGTGATCGTGCGAGAAAAGGAAAACAGATAAGAGCATCATTTAAAAGTAAAGTTGAGGTTTCTCTTGAAAGAATACTTGATTCTCGTGATATGGATCTTTTGGTCCTATAACACTGTAAGCACTAATGGCGGGAAATACACATTGGTAGTAGTTGATGTGAGGATATACTTGGGTCATATTCTTTTCAAGAAGAAAGAGACTCGAATAAAGTTTGCGAGTTCTTGAAAAGGCTCGATATTGAGAAAAAATCTGAGTGTGGTCAAAATCGAGATCGACAAAGGCGAATTCATAAATCATATCATATCGATTATTGTGCGAGAGAATGGAATTTCACATGAAACATCATTTTGCAAGGACCCTCAACAAGAATGGTGTTCTTTGAAAGGAGAACAGGACTACGAAAGAAGGCTGCAAGGACTATGATATTTGAAGGTGACATTCCTAAAATTTTGAAATTTGAAATTCATCAACCTTTGCATGCTACTCTCGGAAAGCAGATCCATCTTGACCAAGAGTCAAGGCAAAACACCCTATGAGCTTTGGAATGAAAGGAAGCCTCTTGTTTCTTTCTTTTCGTGTGTTTAGTTGCAAGTGTTTCATACACAATAATGGTAAAGATCGGTTGAAAACTTTTGATAGTAAAAGGCGATGAAGGAATATTCTTAGGATATTACGAAGTCAATAAAAGCTTTTTAGAGTTTACTGTTTGTAGGACTCTTATTGTGGAGGAAACACCTCATGTTGTTTTTTGATGAATCTATTTGTGTTCGGAAGAAAGCAGGAACATGATCTGCAGATGAGGCCCGACTAAGAGGATCACAGATTAAGCTGAAAGCGAAAGATAAATCATCCATTGAACACGAAAAGAAGAAGTCGGTCACATTCTATGATTGGGTGACTCGGACTCGAATAAGGAAGTTCGGGATGGAACTCGGGATGGTGAGCCTCGGGAAAACCAACACTCCAAAGGTGACCAATTTGAGCAGACACCGATTCGGACTCGGTATGTGATGCCAATGAAGATGTGGTCAATCGAGGCAATTTACGAATCTATCAACCAAAGGGGAACAAATGTCTCGACAATGTTCGAATAGAAATTCCACGAGGAAGATGATTCTTTTTCTCTTTTTCGTTGTTCCGAGTTTCTTTGATTTAAGCCGAACCTAACATCTCAAATGTTGAGGATATTATTGAAGGGGAACATCAAGAAGGAAATGGTTAGATAGTCATCCTACAAGTCAGTTGTGGGTGATCTAGCGAAGGTGTTAAGACAAGAAGGTTCCATGGTGAGAGTGCACTATTCTGCTGCTTCCTTTCGGAGAAAAAAGAACACTTTGAGATTGGTGAAGCTCTACAAGATTCTTATTGGATTCTGCTATGCAAGATGAAATTTGAATCAATTCTCAAGGAATGAAGTATGGGAGTTGGTAGATAGACTGAAAGGCACAATGTCATTGGAACCAAGTGGGTTTTCAAGAATAAAAGAGATGAAAACAACAACATTGTAAGAAACAAGGCAAAATTTAGTTGCACAAGGTTATTCCCAAGAAGAAGACTTGGATTATGATGAAACCTTTGCACTGTTGCAAGACTAGAAGCCATCGATTGTTTCTTGCATATCTTTGCTTTCACATGAAGTTCACGATCTATCAAATGGATGTGAAAAGTGCATTTCTGAGCGGTGTGCTTAAAGAAGAGGTTTATGTGTAACAACCTCCGGCTTCCAAAAGCAGAATGACCAAGTTTCTGGCTCGGAAAAAGCTTTGTATGGTCTCAAGCAAGTACCCGGAGCATGGTATGATACTCTTTCTCGGTTTCTTCTTGACCATGGTTTTGTCAAAGGGATTTGTTGATAGAACTTTGTTCGGGATAGAGGATGGGGAAGAGATCTTACTAGTTCGGATATATGTTGATGACATCATTTTTGGATCTCAAACCATCGGTTGTGTGAAAAAGTTTTCAACACGATGAAAGGCAAGTTTGAGATGTCAATGATGGGAGAGATGAATTTCTTTCTAGGTCTTCAAGTGAAACAATCAAAGGAAGGAATATTCATCAACGTGCAAAATACACGAGAGATCGATTGCCAAATATGGTGTACAAAATTGCAATGCGGTTAGGATTCCTATGAATACTAACTACAAGATGGATCCGATTCGGAAGGCAAATCGGTGAATCATCCGATTATAGAGGAATCATTGGATCATTGCTCTATCTCACGACAAGTAGGCGGATATAACATTTCTTTGTTGGGATATGTGCGAAGATACCAAGCTAATCCTAAGACTAGTCACATGGAGGCGCGCCAAAAAGATACTAAGATATCTTAAGGGCACGATGAATAGAGGATTATGGTATCCGGTGATGATAACCTTGAATTAAGCTGGTTACTCGAGATCGACTACGGAGGTTGTAGAATTGACAGAAGTCCACAACAGGGAACTTGTCAATTTCTAGGAAAAGTGATATCTTGGTTTTCAAAAAATAGACCTCGATAGCAACAAGTACTCCATCGTTTGAATACATGCATTTGCTTGAGGGAAGGCTCGTGCTTTCGATTCTTTGGCTCGAACAACAATTAAGGGATTATAAAGTTGAAGCCAATGAAGTACCAATATTTTGTGACAACAATAGTGCCATTGCTATTTCACAAAATACGGTATTGCACACCGAGATGCAAGCATGTGGATATCGGACATCACTTCATCGAGGAGATCATGTCGAGAAAAAGGACATAAGGATGGAGAAAATTCATACCGATAGGGCAAAGAGGCGATATCTTGACTAAACCTTTGGGGTGGATCAAGATTTCGGGAACTTCGATTGAATTAGGGATGTTAGAACAGTGTATAAATAAATCTGAAAAATTGAAGATTTTCGGATGCATGAAGCTTTCTCGAAATTCTCTTGAGAAACTCGGGATAAAATGGAAATCTTGAATCGAGTCTCGAAACTCAGATTTCTTGAAGGTCATTACTTCGATAGCATCTTTGAACCCATTCAATTTTCGATTATTATCTTGACATTTTATCAAGGACGATTACTTTCGATAAAGACCGATAGAGGGAAATTAGTCGAAGAAGTAAAGACTCATGCGACTCATTTATTGCTCAAGTAAAACTCAAGAATCATTCGCAATAAATACAAAACACACGAGGAATGTTTTAAAGGCGGGATAGTTTTAAATTCGAAGAAGGTCAGTCAATCATTTAATGCTCGCCACATTATTGACCAATGAGGATATTTTGGCGGCTTACTTTTTTAGAGATCGTGGGTTCAGATATACCCGATTAATCGAAGATTAATCTCAACCGTTGCTTTTCACCTAACCAACACGATTCTCCACGATCTCGAAGCTATATATACCCCTTTAAGCCATTCAAGCCAAAATTTTATCAAACCCTTCGTTCCCAAATCCTCTGCAATTAAAAAATCCCTTTAAATCTCCAAACCCTAAATCTTCAAATTCTTAAATCAATCTCTAAAATTAGAAATTAGCCATAACCAACAAGCCGTGGTACGAGTTCGTTGTCTCACTTGAAAGCACAACCAACTCAAAGCCGTAAGAGGAGGCTCTGATATGATTCGATTTGGCTAAAATCACCCATCTAGTCATCAACCCGACCCGGACCGGGGAGTTCGCAAAAAGAATGTCGAATTCATCCGTAATTTGAGAATAGATGAAGAAGATGGTATGCATTCTTCGATTACCACATCACATTTAGAGCATTCGTCAAAATCGTCGATTTTGAGAGGATTTGTGCATAATTAAAAAAAAAATCGAATGATGTCTTTGAGCTCTGTGATAGAGGAGAGGATCCCGCAATGTATATGTCGGGTAGAGAAGCGAGAGTACCTAGATAGGATTGCTAAGAATCTGTTAAATTTGAGGCGACATTGCATAAGAGGCATCTAAAGCCACAATATCGTGTGCCGATGGATATTGTGAGCAAGTGCATCATGAGTCTTGCGAGGAGTTTTGAGCAGATTAGTACCCCGAAGCTCAGATTGATGGCGGCGATCGAGGCATCTCCTACCACTGACTTCAACTGGCTGAAATTCTTAATTCAGATGGTGACTGAGCAAGCCAAGGTCATAAAAAGGGTCAATGGGACAATCACGATGAAAGGCAAGATCCACCATGCCACCAAAATTGCTTATATTTTGGAGATGTGCAGAGAGGAGGAGGATATCTTCGCCAATTCAACCCCATTCCCTAAAACCAAAATTCTCTTCAAGCCCTTCTTTGTGAAAAGGAGCCATTCGAGGAAAAGAGAAAAAGAAGGTAGAATCACCATGCGGTCACGAGAAAGAGACCCAACAAACCGGGGGAAGGTTACATTGGAGGCAAAAATGGAGCAAGGAGCAAAAACCGATGAAGCGGAAGGATCTTGCTCCAAAGCGCAAAAAAGATTGGTGGTTCTCACGACGAAGGTAAAGAATGATTACGAGGAGATACAACCCGAGGGCAAAACCGGCTCGAGTTCGCCATTACAAGTGTTGGCTCGGGTTATCTCTAGGACACATGATCGACCGAGAGCGGAGTCTTCTCCGAGGTGCTCGAGACATCACTCGATTGAGATAAAATTTCTCGAAATTTTTTAAAAGGAGCTTCGACCTCGAGAGATGCCTACCTCAGATATGCAGCTCGATAGAAGAGCTACCGAGTCGATCCCGAAGATGTGCAGCTCGGAGCAAACCAACTCAGACTCAACCTGAGGATATACCGGCCAGCCTCGTGAACCCACTCGGATCAAAACCGAGGACCTGAATGCACAAACTTGAGACATCATGAGGCTCGGGAGCAAAATATTCTTGATGAGCTCCGAGTGATCTCATCGCTTGATCCCTTAGCGAAGCTTCGAACCGAACGAGAGGCCGAGATGGAAGAAGGGCCAGGTGAAGAAGGCGAATGGAGGAGCAAGGGGGCGGTTCATCTTGGCGCTACCGAAGCTCGGCTCATACCACGATCTGCAAGATGTTTTCTTGATTAGGGCGACAAGATATATCCTCAATCGGACTCTTCCCGAGATGCTTGATATTCTTTGCATTGAGAGGGGAAGGCGGTGGAATGAGGAGACAGCCTTCCTGACCGACTTCTCAGGGTTCAGAAGGACAAAGCTCAGGATGAAAAATTCCGATTTTGATGAGCTGGTTCAGAGGAAGCTAGCTGAGAAGAAAACAACTGAAGTTGGTGCCCCGAGCAGCGGAGACAAATCCAAAGATGGAGATGGGGACCAACAGGGGAGATCTTTGAGGATCAGTCTCAAATGGAAAAAGAGACTTATATTGCTGATCAACCTCAGACTGAAGCTAGCACTCTTCAGGTACCTTTTGGCACTATTAACAATTATGCCAAAGTTACTGAAAGTACTATCTTTAATCCGAAATTGTCGATAAAATGACCGAGGCTCAATGGAGACCTGGAGCTCGGGATGGTCAAGCTCGGGATGATCAAACAAAGACAGAAGGTGCGAAGGTTCCGAGATTGATCTCACTCCGTAATGGAGAAACTTGAGAAGATTGAGCCAATGGCGATCAAAATTGCTCGGATGGAAGAAAAACGTTGGCCAATCAAGCTCGAGACAATGGAAGGTCTTAGCCATTCTTCGTAATCGGTGCGGATACAAAACACTCGACCACTCGGATGACCTCCATGGAAGAAAAATTTGAATGAAAAGGCTGGAGGAGTCAACGCAGAGTTAAGTCTTTGAAATGAAACAAAAAGCACTGGGAATCAATGAATTTCTAGAGGTGAAACCGGCAGAGAAAAATGAGGTCTTGATCAAATCAATTTGTTGAGAAATGAGCTCGGTGTTTCATGACCAAGATACAGAGATGCTTAAAGATGCACTCTACGGCGGTTGCCCACATATCTCGAAGAACTTTACGTGGCTAAGAACCACATCGGGAGAATGGAAGATGAGCAAGATCGGTTAGCGAGGAGAGATCATTGTGTGAGCAAAGAGCAATATCACATGGACCACGACTCTCTCCGGACTTCTTCCAAATTACTGATTGGGGAAGGGAGAAAAGGAAGGTGAAGACCTCGGGAAGTTCATAAGCGTACTTTGGAGAAGAAGGCTCGTAGAAAGATCTTCGAAATGTACAATCTAGCCCAAGCCTTAAAAAAAGTTGAAGCTATCGATAAATTGAAATTCACTCAAGTGGAGAAGCCCATCTACACTCGAGTTTCGAGCAAACCATGCTTGAGGTTGCAAGAGAGAAACCGAGTGCTAGAACTAAGGTTGGAACGAAGCCAGTCGGTTTGAATCGCTTATGAAGAGGAAAGCCTTAGGCGTTGTTCAACCACAGTAAGCAAAGCGTCGCGAAGGCTTCTAAGCCAATCCGGAGAAAGCCGATTACGGATGATGAAGATCTGAAGAATCTGAGTCTCAACCTCGGAAGAAAGTCTTCAACACCGAGATGCTCGAAGACACTCCAAAAAAAACAAGCCAAGAAAGTCGCCGCTCGGGTCTCGCGAGCGTCTGTGATCGTAAAGAAGATAGGCGAAGAGCGAAGCGAATGAGTGACTTCGTGAAGTTTTGCGAGCAAGAGGAAGGGAACATCGAAAAGAATTTGAAGTGGCCTACGTTGATAAATGGATGCCCATTAACTCAACGACATGTGGGAAGAAGTGAAGAGAACCTACGGTTCAATTACGATGTTCTCGGGGAATGGAGAGGGGAAGGCTCGGATCGTAGCGAAGCTTTCATTGAATATCTTCTAACCTTCTATCCAAAGTATCTCCAAAATTTGGATTAACCTTGCGGATGAAGGTGGAGTCTGAGATAGTAGCCCCTGGTCCATATTCCTATTCTCCTCCAAGACTTGGTAATGGCTTGGTATATGAGAAGGCCATTTACGAAAGAAATCGATATCTTTGGTCGGGTTAGGATTAACGAGGGAACAGTCGGACATCATCAAGGAGAGGAATGAGCTGAAGAAAAGATTTTTCGGAATGTTCAACCTGGAGGTGCCAGCTGATGAAGTCGAGAATGAAGCAAACTGAAGAGCCGAATCTGAAGACTGAAGACCGAAGAACTCAGAAGATTCTGTAATCTTTAAATATTTTGTCTTTTTGATTTTGTTGATAAAAATCTCATTTGTAATCTGTAATGGTATACTTATCATCAATGAAGATTTATCATTATGCTCAAAAGATAATACCTTATTATCTTATTTACATGTCTTTTATTTTGATATCTTTGATTGTATGTCTACGAACTAACTGAATGATGATATGGGAAAATTGTTTAAGTATTTAGTAATGAACTACTTAAAGAGATTCATTACTGAAGAAATTACTGAATGTCTTAAGTGTTGGAAAAACTCTCTGAAAGTATTGAGAGATTCTCTGTTTTTAAATTGTTGAGAGACAACCAATCTTGTGATAGGATAAATGAAACACGAGTATAGGTTATGTATTTGTAACAAGATAGGTTTTGGCATCATCAAAAAAAGGGGAAATTGTTGGAGATGAATTTAATAAAAGATTATATGATTTTGATTAAGATCCCAAAACCCCCCGAGTATGACATGTTGAGAATGATCTTGATAATTGAGTCGAGATTCGTTTTAGAGTATTCGGGATGTTATCTGCAAAATGTATAAATACAGATATAGTTCAGATAGGTTCAAGACTCAAGAACTCAAGATGTTTCAAGAAACGAAGTTTCAAAGATGAAACGAAGTCTTTCAAGACTCAAAAGATGAAATCGAGAATCTAAAGACAAAAGAGAATCGAGATCAAGACTCAAGATGAAAAACCGAGATATCAAGACTTCGGCAGAAATCGAGAAATCAAGACTCAAAGATGAAGACTCAAAGATATCACCAAGATAAATCAAGACTCGGGAAGACCTCAAGACTCGAACACTCAAGACTCAAGACGCAAGATCAAGATCGAGAAATCAAGATCAAGAATATCGAAGCACGAGAATTATCAAGACTCAAGAATGTATCGGGAATGCTCAAGATGAACTGAATGTTCCGAGGCAATCGAATATATCTATCCAAGGATGCACATCGAGAGAAACGCGATGCCTTAGAAAGTTAGATATTGCCAAGACATTCAAATGCGCATAAAAGGAACTAAGTCAAGTGTTGTTAAGGTTATATCAAACTCGAGTTTGTAACCAAAAGAGAGCGTTGAAGGTGTCTACCTTTAATCAAGACAAAAGTCAAAAAAGAGGAAGACGACATCGCACCATACATCGACACCGACAAAGGATAAAGTCACGAAAAAAAAGATGTCGATGTACGAAAGTTCCAGATCGCAAAAAGTGAAGACTTAAGGCTACATGAAAGGTTATTGCTTAAAACATGTTAGGGAGTTTCAAACCCTAAATATAGCCGTTTCTCACACACCATAAGAGGGAACTCACGGTTATCTCCAACGGATAGTTTTCAAAGAGTGACCTTGGTGTATGCCTATAAATCTTGGTGACCTCTACTTTGTAAGGTTAAGGGAAATTTATACGCAACTCAAGAGCTCAAACTTATTCTTGCAAAAAGTTAAAGCACTCGAAAATACTTTGAATTTCCCAAGTGCTTCTATATTGAAGAGAGTTCACTTTACTAAGCCTAGCTTGATAAGATTTATCCAAAGCTTAGTCGAGATATCCTAACCCTTTGCATTGTGCTTCATTGTAAAGGATATCTCATCCTAGTTGAAACCAACCGAGAAACCCCAAACCCTGAGAAGGTAGTTGGAGTGTGCTTGTTGGTGAGTAGAGTTGTAAAGAGTTAGTAAACCACGCGGAGTAGTCGTAAAAAACTCAGAGAGGAGAAGTTAGTAAGCTACGGGGGTAGTCCGAAAGCTTGTGTGTGATTGAGTAAGTAAACTACTTGAGGTAGTCGTAAAACTCAAGGTCGGGTTGAGTAAGTAAACTACGTGGAGTAGTCGAAAACTCAAACGAAGTTGAGTAAGTAGTAAACTGAGGTAGTCGTAAAAGCTCGAAGTTGATAGTGAATTTCTCGAAGAGTCGAGAGAGTGGATGTAGGAGCTTGAGTCTCCGAACCACTATAACCGTTGTGTTCTTTATTGCTTTCCTTATCTGCATCTTAATCGTTGCATTGACTTGATTTTGAAAGCATATTTTTCCTTCGATATTCAGGTTGGAATCAATCATTTGAAGTTGCATAAGTGAATCACAACCTAATCACTATTTCATAAAGGGAAGGTTTTTATTGAAAAGCTTAAAAGCGAAAGTATAATCTAAGGTACAACCATTTCAAGATGGTAGTTTAGAACAGATAGTTATCAAACCGAACTCTCTTCCGAGGATTGATGAAGCTAGTTATCGATCCAAGCAACTTCGGGATCTCTGACTTTTCGAGGATTGATTGGGATTATCTCGAGGTATCTGAAAGCGACTCGGGATCACTGTCTCGATGAGACTTTGACTCAGAGCGATCTGTCTTCTTAACCTAATCTTGAGGATTATCGACCAAAGCGCCGAAGAAAAAAAGTTTTAAAATCACTGAACACGTGTATTCCCCCCCCCATACACGTGTAAGACTCGTTTACACCGGGACCAACACCAAGCACCCAAATACTCTACGAAATCGTCAATCCACCTTATAACAAGTCTTTTATGTATTAGGTGCCCCGTGTAATTGATAGTACGTTAGAAACTTGCAACATGTTGCCTCGTGAAATGAAAGACTTATTTCAGTGCAACATGTTACAAATTTTTAAAATAAAATGTGCACCTAATGCATAAAAGACTCTGTCTTCTTTTTTTTGGTCTCGTTTTAAATTAATACTTTTAGTAACTCATAAAATTCACCATGTATAAAATTCAAACTTTTCGAGTTTATGTAACATACTCTATATATCTGTCTATCATGGAGTAAGTTCATGATGAATCCTCACAAATGGAGTCAGTTCATGATGGATCCTCCCAAATTCTTTGTAAATTTCTTGTAATATGGATTTTTTTCTGTCCACAAAAAGAGGAATAGATAGGTTTGCAATTAAATTGATAAAATTTAACGAAATCTATCAAAATAGCATCTTATATTGAAAATAAGATGTGGGTTCCCAGCCTTTTCTAAATACAACTTAAAATCTCTAATTACATCTTATATTTCGATCAAAAAAGGTTGCGTTTTGTAAACCAACATGTAGCATATTTCATCCATACGAGTAATACAATGGAGTTTCGGATCAATAACTATCCTGGGTGGGGTGTAAACTCTCCAGTCGATTCAAACACAACGTTATACGCAATGAGTTCATGCTTATATAAACGAAACATCATTCGAATGGAGTGTTTACTTATAAACAAACGAAAGATGATACGATTAGAGTAGTGAATCATAATTAGAGGAAGATGGTACAAAGGAAGGGCGAGGGAGAACTTATTACAACATGGTTCCTGTGAATCCTTCCTTCCTTTAAACATACAGAATTAATTATTCTCTCTCTGTAAACAGTAAAGAGTCTTAAAATGACATCTCCTGATTTGGGATGCTGATGCAACTCCTTAGAGAGCTCCAACAAACAGGGGTTCAAAAATAAAAGATCCTGCCTACCCGACTGTGTATTTTCTTACATTTGGTTGACCGACGACTATCTAGATCCTTGTCTAACGAGAAGCAAGCCAGATGCTCGAGGAGCTGCTGCACCAGTTCTGGAACAACAACAAATACCAAATTCAACATTTAACTGAACAAGCATTCATGGAATATATATACATATATTAGATCAATAAGAATATCTCTGCAATCAAAGTAGATTAAAATCGGCATATAAGTTGAGCTTAACTGGTCTTATTACTAGTAGAGTCTTCAGAATTGGCTCAAAAGTTGGGTAAGGTGGCTCATCATCTAGTCAGATACAAAACACATTTTCGTGATTTTTAAGAAACTAATTCAAGACTCAACAATGAAAAGGTGTAGATGACATGTGCTCAGCAGATTCTATCTGTGCGCACGGTGATAAGTACGAGCCATGCTAAATTTGCAATGCAAAAACATCACTATTGTCTTTGTTTCAGAATAACAAAGGGTGAAAGGCGCGCCCTTACCCCACTGTGCGAGGTTGTTTATATGGCACATTCCCTGGCCAAAATATATAAATTTGCCTCAACTATTTATCATCTTGAAAAACACAACGCCAAATATATAAATTTGAGACAGAATTTAGAAAGCTTGCGCACATTTAGAGTAATAAGCAATCTAATTATCATGCCAAACATTCATAGCTCGAGTTTAAATAATTTTTGCCCCACATTGACATAAGGGGCCATATACTTCAATATTTTAAAGTCTCGACATCTCACAATATCAAACACAACCATCTTCTCAACAAAATCATTATAAATAGCAGTCTACATTCAGCATGGCAGAATAGGGCTACAGTTGATATACTGTAACAACCAGGCACAAATATGGATGAATAACTATAAAAAGTTTTAAGTACCTTTATTTGAGCATCTGTGCTGAAACCCTTCTCAAGGAGAGGACTACGACCAACTGTCTCCAAATGAGCATGGCTATCTACATATGTGCTCACATATCTGATCATCTGCCTATGACTTCCCCTTGATGTTACGTCACGCCCTATCCACAAATATAGAGCATCAGCAAATTTCATGCCAATTTTTTTGCAGGAATAAGTATTAATATAAATGTATTTAGATTTAGAATCCAGGATGCAACAATGCATATCCAATTTTTGCATAAAACGGAACTTGTAGATTACTAATTTAGCTGCTTTTCTGCTATTTTATTAGTCATACAATTTTCTGTAACATGAAATGTGCCATACTTGTTTCCATCTCTTAATGTGCTTAGAGCTTCACCATCAGCTGCATAGTGATTTGCATCTGAAATTGACTTTTCCCTATTAATTTCCAGAGAAACCTCGTGGTTGAGGTCATCTTCCAAATATCTAGGCAGATTTTCTGAAATATGAGATTCCTCATCAATAGAGGGCAATATCGTCCAAGAAGGAAAGCTGCTACCCCTACACTCCACAAGGGGGGGCAAAGTTTGTCCAGCGGTGGAACACACTTCTTCTGCTTTAGAAACATGACTGGCAGGGTTTCCTCTCCTGAGCGAGGGGAAGCTGAATTATCATGTAAACATATACTTTCATCAAAAGAACCAATAGTTTCATCAGTAGAACCACTCTTACTACAATCAGCATCTTTCGGTTCAACCACATGAGGGGATGGCTGAGCAGATGCAAAGGATAAGTCTGACCAATTAGATGATGATGGTGAGAAGCTAAACGAACTTGAATAATCAGATGTCGAAGGTGAGACTGATGGTGATGTTGAATCTGATTTCAGTTTACTAACAAAAAACGAAGAAAAAGAATCAACCAAATTGTATGATGGTGACTCTGATGGAGAAGTATCAGAACCAAGGCTGCCCACACAAGAAGCAAATGAATCTCGGGAGTCATTCTGACTACTTGAAGGTGTTGAAAGATTAGTAGGAGAGAGAGTATCTTCAAGTTCTGAACAAGTATCTCTCGTCTCTATAGTATCAGTCTTAGAAGACGCAATAAATTCTTTCACAATACCATCGCTAAATTTTTTTCTCAATCTGTTCCAATCACTCTCTTTAGCAGGAAGGCATGTCTCGGATCCTGCTTCTAATAATGGAGAAGGAGGTACAACCCCACCAGCAAGTGCTTTGTGGAATATTTCAAAATCTAAGTCATACTCATCGAGTTTCCTATTATTGAGACATGGAATAACAGTTTCCTCAGACTTTACATGACAGCCTTCTGCAAAACCTTTCACGCAGCTGAAAGCGTCCCAAAATTCAAATGTCTCCTCACCTTCTTTGATGATTAAAATGGGACCCTTGGCTCTTTCATAACGAATAACTTGGGAAGCAGCTGTCATGGCATTGTCAGACATCACTGGGGAGCAGTTCTTCCCAATCCAGACATATAAAGCAGAAGGAATGTGAACAATGAATGCTCCACGAGAATCGAGCCTGTCTGAACCTGGTTCACATAACATCTTCGGCACAAGATGAAGAGGGTCATGTGGTGAGTGAGGTGCCATGTAATACATTCTCAGAACGGAGGTTGGGCTAGCAGGCAAAGCATGCACGCGTTTCTGACATTGCAAAAGTTGGCAAGCAAATCCCACATTAGGGTTAGCCACTTCCCTACCTTCTTTCACGTGCTGGAAAGCATCATCAAAGCTCTGTCCCTCTTTCCACATAATATAGGCAATGACCAAGGAGGTCGATCGAGACACACCATGACAACAGTGTACTAGGACACGCCCACCTTGCTCACGAACATCCTCAAAGTAATCAAACACATCGTAGAGAATACTTGTGATATCCTCCGAAGGACTGTCCTGCAGCCAAAGGGTTCTGTACACAAGGTCATTCCTGAAATATTCGGGGCAAACGAACCCCACACAATTGAGCACATGGGTGATCCCACACTGACGGAGGATTTCACGATTCTTGGCAATTGCTTCACTTCCCAAATAAATATAATCTAAAATTTTAGAGCATTCCTTATCAAAAAAGGCAATCTTGTCTTTTCTGCATTCGAATTCTCTTGGAGGTTGATCTGAAGTTGAATTTTCACGGGGTGTTAATGATCCAGGCTTTGCACCAGGAGTTGGAGGATGGGGCCATATGCCAAGATCATCTGACCCAGCTCTTGGCCATTGCTCGATGCTTGGACGGGCTACAGAAAGAGGCTGAAGTGGCGGCAAACAAGCACGAGCCTTTCTGTTCCAACGTGGATTAGGGTTAGGATCAGACTTTCTTGGTGAACGTTCAGTCCATGAAACAGACCTAGCGTATTTTGTCTTCCAATTTACACTCGATGCCTGATCTTTTTCTTCTTCTTTAAACATTTCAAAATCTAGGCTACCACTCTGCAAAACCAAGTAAAAAACCTATTTGAGAATTCCTTTAAATATAACACATAACAGCAAAATTAAAATTAAGCCTCAATATTGCAATAAAAGAGGAGTTCAACCACCACATTTCAGAGTTTCAGAAACAAACCCTCAATTTAATTTCCGAGATACCAACAAGAAGCAAGAATAGTGGTGAAACCTATATAGATATAAGACTTTTTCACAAATCCCCCAATTTTAAGTCCACAATAATTCTTCAAAAGAGACGCCGCATACAAACAATTAATTTACATCCAATACATCCTGTATTCCATAATTTATAACTAGAATCCAAATAAATCAACCAAATTTTCTAACCTAAACCCTTGACCGAAGATTTGTTCCTCCTTTCCCTTAACAGAAACAGGCGAAGACAAATCAAACACAAACTACGACCGACTAGAAACCCACTAAACACCTACCAGGTAAAAACCTATATAATAACACAAAAAATCGAATTCATCACAAAACCCATCTGAACTAACATACTATTAAAATAACTAAAAGACACAAATCCATCTCAAATATTCAAAGAGATAAAAAAAAAAAAAAAAAAAAAACTTACATGAACTAGTTAATTGGTCCTTGGGGATAAGCAGCGAACATTGATTAGCACGGAGTGAGCATGGATAGATATTTTGATTATAAAAAAATGGAGAAGAAAAATGTGAAGAAAAGATCCGTTCAACGAAGAGTGCTTTTATTCAAGAGAGAGAAAGTAATGAGAGAGAGAGAGAGTCGCATTCGCAGTTAAGCCAAAGTCGCCAGGTTGGGAAAATTTTATAGATCTGGAACATAAGTCGTCAAATGCCACGTCATCGTTGCATGATTATTTAAGATTTATTATTTTAGGTATTTTATATTTAAGATTTATTATTTTAGGTATTTTATTGAGTTAAACGTAGTTAATTATTTTGAATGACTCGATTTTATTACAGATTTTCAGCAATTTTGGCCCACGAACTTTGTTTTTACCATATGAGTACCTTTATTTTTCTTGACTTTTTGAAATCAATTCTCCTTTTTTTTTTCTTTTTTGACGATAAATAATCTCCTAATTTTTTGGTAAGGAAATAATTACGCTTGCATAGTCTGTAATTTTGATGTAAGTTTAATATTATACTGTTTTTATAAAGCTTGACTTTGATAATTACTCTGTTTTACCACACTCTTGATATACGGAATATTTTAAGTTAATCAAAAAAAATTTGAACTTTGATTGCAATCAATATTTTTCATACCATAAAATAAAATTATATTTTAAAAAACACCATAAATCAGAACTGATAGTTGATCTATGCATACTTATAGATTCATTTATATATAATTTTGCGTAAATAATGAGATAAAGATGGATGATCAATCAGAATTATTGCAAGTAGACAACAAGAAAGTGCTAATAAATGTGTTTTGTATCATATGAAATGACAATTATAATTAGTATAGTTAAAAATAATTTATAAAATTATAAGTCATTGATTATTGTTTCTTATCTTATTTAAAAAGAATAATACTGCAAGTCTCGACAAACTAGTAATATTGAGTAATTAATTAATCAAAATACGAAATGATTGAGAGAATGTTAGTTAGAAAGCTGACCCACAACAGTTACAATTTCCTCGCCTGTCCAAATTTCCATCTCTCTTTTTGTTATAGGCCCAGAATGAGGCCCATGTGGGTTTTGAGGCCCATTTATAAAAAAAAATTAAAAACATTGGACTGAAAATGTCAAAATCTCAAGAATGAATACATGCTCAATATATAAAATACATAGATAATAATAAACACAAAAATGATAAACATTTTTACTCCGATGATGAATCGTCTTTTATTTCTCAAAATGGGGTGAAACACTTGAAAAAAATATTACAACATCATGCCCAAAAAATAGACCAGTATAAATTGAAAATTAGACCCATCTTTTTATAACTATGACAAAAACTGAGACGTATAACTTAGGGCATATCACACCCATCTTTTTGTTATTTTATTTAAGGAATAATAATAAAATAATTAAAATGAAGGGTAGTTTTGGGTATTGGGAGAGAGAAGAAAGGCATGTTTTAATTAAGAGTGAAAGTGGCATTTTTTGTAATATTTTGAAAAGTGAGAATAAAAATTATGTATCTTTGGATTTTATTTTTTTCTTTTTTATGTAAAGAAAGTTATAGTAGAATCATTTATAATGGGGATCAGAGATAGTACAAACTTGTAGACCAATCTCAACAAAATATTAATCAATATGTATCGAAGATATTATATTGGATTTTTTTGGACTTTAGAAAGTCCGTGGATTTAGAAAATCTATAAATCTATCTTGAGTTTTGGTCGACTTTTTTTATTAATTTATATAAATTTTCATTATTGATTTTTAGAAGCACTTTTTTTATTAATGGATTCCACAAAATTCATACATCATGTAAATGTATATTGAACACAAAAAATATTCTTGATTTCAAAAAAAACCCAAATTTTTTTTTTGCCGATTCTGGAAAGAACCCAAAAGTTGCATAACCATATGAATTATAATTCGTCAATTGCAGAGAATAATCATGGTGTAGAGAATCAAGAATTGTATTTAATTTGTCTTCAATTCCAGATTCAAGAACCTAAAAAACTCATATTCAATTTCGATTTAATAATTACACAATTTAATTGCATCTAATACTACCCTGCAATTCCAGAACCCAACTTCTTGAGAGGGATAGAGAACCTAAGAAATTTCTTGCATAAAGAAATTAAAAATTGAGAACTACTAATTTATCGAGGAATTCAAGTATTTTCATACCCAAATTTGGGTTTCGCACTAAAAAAATTCCATAGGTACGAGGGTTTCATTTTTGGAATTGGGGATATGATGATTTCAGTGGTTGAATTGATGAGTTTATTGTTTGTAGAAGAAAACAATGGAGAAAAGTGTGGTGCTCATTTTTTTATTTTATTTATTTTATTTTTTTTTGGTTTTGGAAGAGATTATGGAGAGTAAATTTTTTATATGATGAGAATCAAAAAAAGCTGTAAAATATTAAAATCCACACCTGTTGAATTTATTCGGAAAAGCTTTTTAAAATTTGTATTGAATTTTGAGTCCACCATTTTTTTTTTAAAAATTCATAAATTGCTGGAGGAAGTTAAAAGTTTTTTTCTTTCTTCAAAAATGATCATGATAATTTGAGAGAGGAATGAAAAGCATACCTACAAAGAAACATCCAATTGGAAAATAGTACATGATTTTCTTGGATTCTCTCTATAGTTAGATAAGGACGGACAACTAATTGTCCCCCATTCAAAATTTAATTATATTCTTGAATTATCAAAGAAAGATTTAATAAATATTTTTAGTTAGCTAGTTGACCAAAAGATTTGTCGTGGTATCCTTCTCGAAAGGTTACGTGCAAGATGCACATTTCTTGCAATTTAATTAAATGAGAATATGACTTTCACATTATTTTCTTCTTTCTTTTTAATGATTCAGCTGTCCATTTTCCATACCTGTTGCAGTTATTCGGAAACGCAATTTCCCCGAATTTTGAGTCCACCAAGTTTCTTGGAAATTGCTGGAGAGAAGAATGAATTTACTTTTTTCCAAAAGTATGATTATTTGGAGAGAAGTGTGTGTTTTTCTCAAGACTTTAGTTTAATGTGATAATTATGATACAAAAAAGTTAGTTGCAATTGTTAGAGCGTGACATCAGCTTGTGCCAAAATTCAATTTGGACTCACTAGAAAAGTTTGTAGTGCAATCCATTTGATAAAGAATTATTATGAAAGAAGAAAATCAAATATGTAAGTCCGTTCACAAATTAATATTTAACGTCATTCTCAAATATTATAAAATTATATTATAAAGCTCCAAGACTTTAACGATATATCAAAGTCCCAAGTTTTTTTGCATTCAAAGTCATTTAGTTTTTGTTCATATTACTATTTTCTTTGCTGTTTAATTAGAATAATAAAGTCTTCATTATGCAAAGATTACACATAACTAAAAGTAAGTTGAACTATTCCAATAAGAAAACATATATATGACAGCAGTTCCAATTACAAACCTACATTTAAACTGAATCCCAGTGAACATTTGTCTAACAAACTCACCTGAGACAATATTTTGTATATTTTTTTGTGCATAGTTGTAAAGAAAGATTAATGGGGATCAAAAGTTCAAGCCAAAGAAGATCTTTCAGTTCATCATCATCTTCATTTGATGATCATGGCTATCTATACACGACGCGCCACCACCACGCCCGGTGGCTTACACCACCGCGCCACCAACCCCTCAGCCACGCGGCCGCCTCGACCGACCACAAGTTCTCAAGAATTGCTGATAACTACCAGACTCTAGACCAGGTTAAGCCTTTTTGAAAATTTCACAATCATAGAATAAAATGATCATCAAGTCTAATGAAGTCAACTGATAGGTATTATCCAAAAACTTCAAAAGTATTATCCAGTAACTTCAAAAGTATCATCCAATTTGTTGTTACCAGGTTACAGCTGCTCTTTCAAGATCAGGCCTTGAATCCTCAAATCTTATAGTGGGCATAGATTTCACCAAGAGTAATGAGTGGACCGGCGCCAAATCTTTCAAAAGAAAAAGCTTACACACAATTGGAAATGAACCAAATCCATATGAGCAAGCAATATCCATCATAGGCAAAACACTGTCTGCATTTGATGATGATAACCTGATCCCATGTTTCGGGTTTGGAGTACATGTTTTGTACAAACACTAGAGTTCTTCGTCTCTTTTTAGCGTTTTCTTGGTGCCCTAACATGCCCATAATTTCTTGCAGCCTCAACACATGATCAGGATGTGTTCAGTTTCTATCAAGATGGCAGGTTCTGTGAGGGATTTGAACAAGTGTTAACAAGGTACAGGGAATTAGTCCCTCAGCTTCGACTTTCAGGTACCGTTTCTACCCCTGGAAATCACGATAAATGTCTGAAAGAGATGGGAAGTAACAAAAGGAATGGCTTCAATATTCCAGGTCCAACTTCATTTGCACCAGTTATAGAAATGGCAATGAGCATAGTGGACGAAAGTCGAGGGCAGTACCATGTTCTGCTCATCATTGCAGACGGACAGGTGACGAGAATTATAGACACTCCTATTGATCAGCTCAGCATTCCAGAGAGGCAGACAGTGGAAGCAATTGTCAGGGCAAGGTGAAGAAACAACAACTTTTTAACCAGAATTGAACACTTTTTTTTCCCCTGTCTGAATTCTAACATCTCTTGATTACAGTTACTATCCATTATCAATCATTGTTGTTGGCGTTGGAGACGGCCCATGGGACGTCATGAAGGAGTTCGACGACAACCTCCCTCAGAGAGCATTTGACAATTTCCAGGTATGCACAAAAACAAGATATGTATACAGATTCTATAACCTTTGTACTATTTACATCTTCCTTACTTCCTAATTCCTATGTTTGTGTTAGTTTGTCAACTTCACAGATATCATGTCAAGAAACGTCGAACAATCAAGAAAAGAGGCCGAATTCGCTCTATCAGCACTCATGGAAATTCCTACCCAGTATCAAGCTACATTAGAGCTCAACATATTGGGGTATATATATATATTCATTCAACAATCTACATATGATCATAATCATCGTACCTTATAATTTCCAGCACTAATATCCTTTGTTTGGTTCTGATTTTGAACAGCCATCAAACAGGACAAGCTCCTACCAGAACAGCCCTTCTGCCGCCTATTGCTAGAGGTAATTCGAGCAACAGATATAGTCCTTACAGTTCGAGCAGTTACCAGAGGAACGTTCCGTTTTATCCTGTACTTGAAACAACAGCTCCCACATCATCGTCTTCGAGCTCTCTTCATGACAGTAAGGTAAGGACCCTACATATGATGTTATGACACAACACAGGTTTCTTCAAGAGGCTCTTAACCTAATCTCATTTTCTGAAACAGGTTTGCCCCATATGTTATATTAACTCAAGAGACATGGCTTTTGGCTGTGGGCATCAGGTGAAGTTTACAGCCATTTTTGTTTATGATAAGATTAAATAAAACATCACTAATTTGTATGTGTATCGGCATTTAACAGACCTGCTGCGAGTGTGGAGTAGACATCGAAGAATGTCCGATATGTCGGAGCACAATCACAACCAGAATAAAGCTCTATTCATAGGCGCGCACTGCTATTAGTCATCAAGAATTTCATGGTGCACTGTCATTGTTCTAACACTCATCGGTATTAAGGATACACACATGAGCTCAACTGAAGACACGAACTGCACAAATCTTTTTCATGTACATGTTAGATTAATAGAAGTTAGGATCTTTATTCATAGAAATATTTCCATGATTTTGTTAGATTAAAGGACTTCATATAGTGTAGACAGATTGTAATTTCTCCTGTAATTTGCCATGTATATATAGCTCATTTCCTCATTTGACATTTCTAGCATACTGGGGTTCCCATTGTTTTATAAAAAATTGTGTGAAGATGATTACATGTATCTATTTATCAGAAATACTGAAATAAAAACTGCATCTTATGGCAAAGCCACACAGATGACATTGTAGATTTTAACATATAAATGTTGCTCAAAGAGAGAACTTTGATTTGCAAAAGATGAATATAAATATCTAATCATCAAAACATGTTTATCCAAATATTAAATTCCGAAATACATTCATAAAATGTGAACAGAACATGGGATGCATCTCAGTCTTCGGTTCTTAGCCCCCTCATTCTTCCATTGTGTCTCCCCCTTCAATAACTTCAACCAACTCTTTCAGCGGGGTTATTTTCGTGAGCAACACCTCTGCAGGAGCAAAAGAAAGAAACGGGAAAGAAAGGCGATGGAATTAGTCCACAAGCATTTCCCTGAAAGAATAAAAGAGTAATTAGTGAAGCAAGAAAATACATACCAGTCTTCTTGGAGAATGAGTAACCCTTCTCACTGATATATGTGCGAGGGTTTGGTGTCATATGATTTCTCAGGTATTCTTTCCCACCCTGAAACCAATACATGAATAAAATTTGATGGGTGTCCTTAGCTGAAAAGTACACCGATTAAGATATAGGTGGAATCATTAATCAAGGGTATTAAAATGGCACCTTTGTTATTACACAGATATCGACGTTGCTTCCACTTCCCAAGTCATTAAAAATTCCAGAGCAAATTGCATCAGCCACCAACTTAATTCCTTCATCCCTCTGTAAAATTGGCACTACATTCAACTCAAAGAATTTGCATTTATCATGCTTTCACATGGTACAATGAAAACTAATGAACTTACACTCATCCCTTCACGATAGTTGGATTCAAACACCGACATGGCAGCCAGGGAGCCAGAGCCCATTGTGGCAAACGGCAGTGAGTCCGTTGAGCCATGTGGATATATCTAGGAGCAAGTTATTTAACAATATGTTAGACCTAACATTGTAATAAAGGTGTATATTGGCACTTCCAGCCCCCCACCCAAAAAAAAAAAAAAAACTCACAGTATGCAAATGTGGGCCAGTAACATCAACACCTCCAAGGACCAAAGCAGCTGATACATGGCCTTGATAGCTGATTCAGACAAATATTGATGTACTTTAGATTATAATATTCTCACACAAGAACTGACAATACTACAAACATCAATTTACAAATAAAAAGGTCACCTGAATAGATGAGTCTTAAGAAGCGTAAGAGCTGTCACAACCCTGGATTCTCGACCAGTATGGAACCGGTGCAGCTTCAACTGGGAACTAACCATGTCTAGCAAACATAAAAGATACAAAACAAAGTCAGAATAGAAGTACGCAAAGCAATACTTAAATCTCACGAAGAAGCTAATATGTTATTAATGAACCGAAGGTGAGTCGTAATTAAGTTACTAATACCAGTTACAGCCTCTGTATCTGCAGCTGTCCCAGCTCCACAGCAATAGATATTGGGAGCCATATAGTGGATCTTTTCACAATTTTTATCAGCAACAATGGGACCTTCAGTAGCTCTAGTGTCTGCACCAAGAATGACACCATCCTAAAGCAAACAGACATTTGTCCAGCATGGTGCATTTAGAAATTAGTCATCCTTTTTGCTGTTTGTAATTGATTACCAATGTACTGCTATATAAGCTTTCATGTTATCAAAAAAATTTAAACTCAAAGTGGACATTTTGTTTGTGTAGGACCTAATATATCATTGTATATCTCAAGGCAAGGCGCATAAACACTCGAACCAAATCAACATTACAATTAGATTTTATACCCCTATGCTAAGTAACCAATTTTCACAGATTCATACGAATGAATACGAATTATACAAAACAAGTGCTACATAACATCATAAAAAGTAAAAACATGCTCAAAGATTATTCATCTCCCAATAAAAATTTTCAAAGTAAAGGAATCCGAATAGAAAGGGAATTAATTAAATGAATATTTTCAACATTTACAAATTCAGCAAAATCAATTAAACAAAAAAAAAGAAAAGATTTTACCTTATAAATCTTCCAACAATCGAAGTCCATCGGTTTTCATGATACGAAGGTTTTTCATACCTTTCTGGGCAATATAACGTTCCTTTTGCAGAAATCGAACGAAAACCCACCCACATAAATCATTTCGTTTTATGATTATCAAATGGTATTCTTCACACTCTACGCAAGAAACTAAAATTGAGCAGGATAGTACAGAAAGAACAACGGCATCGTAAAAAAACAAAAAAAGGATTTTGAACTTCCCAAAGAACTTTTTTCAAAATAAAAGAAGCCAATAGGGAAAAGGGTTAGTTGGGCCATATTTGGGCAAACCCGAACCAGTGTCTTGTTACAAAATTCAGCAAAATCCGGCCCTAAAGTGGGCTTAAAAAGAAATTGCTTTGGGGTCCGATTATCCACACCCCTTAAAAAATTTGGATAGAAATACCCTTTATCATAATCTCTGCATCTCTTCCTTCCCCCTCAGTCACCAACGTTTTTCGATTTCAATGGATCAAGAGAAAAAAACCCATTGCTAACATCATTTTTCGGATCTGCAAATTATCAAATGGTATTCTTTGCGAAAATTGATTGAAATTTGATCTGAGAAAAGAAAATCGAGAGACCAATTTCTTAAACCAGGACAAATGAAAAAAAAAAAAAAAAACAACGGCGTCGTTTTGAAAGGCTCTTTCGACTTGGGAAAGAAGAAAAGGAAAAAAACAGAGCTAAAAAGTTTTCATGAATAATGTTTTCACTTAATGTGTTCTTCAAGAATAAAAAATATAGAATCCTAAACTTCTTGTCAGTTAATGTTTATTGGGCTTTTTTTAAATGGTTTTCGGGACAATCAGGGATAAAGTGGGATTATGATTTTAATTTCAATTAATTGCTTTGGGATCCGGTTATCCACACCCCCTTAATTAGGAAATACACACTCCCTTAAAAAATTTGGGGTTCGATTATGATAAACGTTTATATGGTTATGATGAATACAAATTATTTTTTTCATTGTTTGAATAGATTCAAAAAAAATAAAGTGTGATTTTTTCAAATGATTTAAAGGGTGTTTATTACATTTGAATATGTATCTCATTAATATGGAAAAATTTAATCATAAATAATGTTTTCACTTAATGTGTTCTTCAAGTATCAAGCATATAGAATCTCTAAACTTCTTGTCAGTTAATGTTTTCACGTAAAGAATCTCTTTGCAAAACATATGCTTTATCTATTTTTGTCTTTAATCTATATACCTTTGTCCTACATGAGATTTGCATGTTCATAACCAATAAGATATTTCACTTCCTTTTTCAGCTTATTAATGGATATGATTCTATGTTTTAATCCTCTTTTTACCAAAACGAGAACATGTTTTCATCTTTAAGACATGCTTCTAAAGGTAATGAAAGTTAAAAAACAAGAAAAGAAACATCAAACAAATCAATCAAGTACAGAAATTTATAATTGAAGAGCCATGATACTACAATAATTAGTGTTTCTTGTTTCTTCAAGATTACACAGAATGGAATCTGAAAAAGAGCACTAGTACAATGATTCTTGAAAGTTACAGCTCGAAAAGAGATTGCTTCAAATGAAGATCTTTTTCTTGTTCCCAAATTCAAACTGACAATTCTTTGCTTAAAAAATTCCCATCATGATGAGCTTGCTTGAAGAATCAAATCTCAATCCAATCCCTTTACCTATTACCAGAAATGATGATTTTTTGATAAGGGAGATCATCCTTACGCATGATCCAGACGACGGTTATCAGCTCGACGATTGTCAGATGCTCCTAAGCCTAGTTGAGAGTACATTTTGTTGTACTACTACAGATAATGTAATAATAATCCATTGTTCTTGGTTTTTTTAATCAATGTAGCCCGTTGTTCTTGATGTAAGAATCAGTATTAATTCTGCATATGTGTCTTGTTTCAGGTTTATGATCCTGGAAACGTTGATCTAACTGGATCATTAGACAAGCCAATATCGCGTACCATCTACAAGATCTCAAACAAGGTATATAATTAATCATGTAATGTACTCTTTATTACATAAAAACAATGTGGTTCTAAATCGAAATCTTGGCCTAACAGATTCATTACCAATGCAATGAGGATGCAAATTTACACAAGAAAACATTGGCATTACTCGAATTTCTTGGCCATTATAGGTGGGATGCTAAGGTGGTACTAGCTCTTGCATCATTTTCTCATAGCTTCGCCTCGTTTTCGCTCATACTGCAGCTGCAATCCGATAACGCCTTAGCAGCTTCTCTTTCGATAGTAAAACAGCTTCCCAGAACCATTTTGAAGCCAAAATTTAAGGCTTTGAGTTTGTTGGTTAGGACTATGTTGAAGGTGTCCAAGGTTATAGTACAATTCGAAGGCGTTTCTCTGCACCATGAACTTGCGGATCATCGAGCTTTGGAAATCGTGAAGACGAACATCTACATTGCTAGTTATTGGATCTTCAGAAGCATATTAGTTTGTTCTTTACAATTCCCAGATTTAAGACCAAACTTGAGCCTTGAGCAAGTGCATGTTTTTTCCTTATTCCTCTAATCACTATTTTCTTTTCAGTTTCTTGAAGTTTTTCGATTTTTTTTCTTCAGGTCTTCAGACAGGACTGTTATTGCAGCTTGGGGTCTACACAGTTTAGGAAAGAAGTTGGATACCTTGTGTCGTGATCTTGGAAAAGGTGTCGAAAATTGCACACATCAAATAGGTACATAGATCTTAATTTTGTGTATGATGATTTGTTTTGCATTAGATTGAGATTTTAAGTGTTTTATCAGAAACAAGGTTGTATGAGACGCTGCTACATATATTTAAGGAGAAGCAAGGAGACAATCAGAAGGCGTTAAGCAGTTTATTAGCTTCCCAGAATGAATTCCCCTTCAATAATGCTTATTCAAGAGACAAGGTTCATGATCATTTTCTTACATCCCTTTCATTTTAACAAAACAGATTGATTTTCTTACAAAATATGTAGCCGTTTTTCGTATAACAGATTGGTATTCTTGAGCTTAAGAGTAAGACAGTTCTACTCTTGATCTCAACCCCAGATTTGCTCCCACTAAACAAGGCATTATTTCTTGTGCAACAAACAAAAACCGAGGAAAACTATGTCGTAATATGGCTTCCAATTGCATCTACCAACGAGTGGAGCCTCGTTGATAGAACAAGCTTCGAGTTCTTCTCGAAGCGCTTGCCATGGATCTCTGTCAGAAAACCATGGAAACTGAATCCAGCTGTTGTAAACTTCATCAGACAAGAATGGAGATTCAGACAGGATCCTATAATGGTGGCGTTGAACGAAGAAGGCCTCATTGCAAACGAGGATGCGATGGACATGGTGTGGGTATGGGGATCTAAAGCTTATCCCTTTTCAACTTCAAGAGAAACACAACTCTGGGAACAAGCAAATTGGACCGTAGATTTAATGATTGGTGAAATAATTAGCCCTGCATTAATGTCTGAATATGTGAGAATCTAATCTCATTTGTAACAACATATCTTCTCTTTTACATATTTTGTGCACCATATGCACAATTCAAGTGCATTTTTATAAACTTTCAGTGAAAACAACTGATACTGTGCATACAAGAATTTGTGTTTATATATATATATATATATATGCTGATAAGTGATAAATCTCAGGGGAAAGAAGGGAGAAACCTCTGCATATATGGAAGTGACAACATGGAGTGGATCAAAGAATTCAATCAAACAATCAAGAAAATAAAGACTATTGCAGGGGTGCATCTTGAAGTGGTGTATGTTGGATGCAAGAATCCTGATGAAAATGTGAAAAGCATCATAAACACCATTGATCAAGAAAACACAACCACTTCTCTAACATTCAACAACATAAATTTGTTTTGGTTTCGTCTCGAAGCTATAAAAAGATCGGTAGCACGCCATCGTGACACCTCCAACGGAGATGAAATCGCAGCCACAGTATCGGAGTTGCTAGAGACGAAAGGAGGCGGCGGATGGGTGGTGATTGGTGGGCTCGTCGAATGATGCAATCAAACTTGATCAAGAAAAGGTTAAAGACTGCTTTGAGAGGTTGTGTTTTGGGGTAAAAATGTAGCAGAGATGGGGCTGGTTGGTGCCATTAATGAAGCTTATGTAAATGGTGGGAAGTGTTTGCATGATGAAGAGATAACTTATGAAGAAGGATTGATTGAAAAAATGAGGATTTGTGGCAAATGCAGACGTACCATTCAGAAGTTTGTTATTTTCAAATGTGATGAATAATAAGAATAGCACCTACAGGATATTGACATATAACTTTGGTTAATTATATGTTGCATGATGTAACTAGATGACCTTTTTTGGGCAAATAACAGCAAGAGAATGCTAGTATAATTTGCAGGTTTCTAACTAATAGAGAATTAATGTATATATTTTGTACAACAACGTGGTTGAATTTTGGAAAAATTAAATAATATAGTTTGATTGAAATGTAATGAAACTAAAAGATGACCTTTAGAAAAATATATATAATTAATTTATTTATTTAATTTTCTTAATTGTACATGGTTATCATATTAATAAATTTTAGTATGAAATGAATTGTAAAAAAATAATTTAAAATTAAATATTATTTTAGTATTTAAACTGATATAAAACACATGTCAAGAAAACTTGTGTCTTCTTCTTTCCATCTCCATTGTCCGAGTTAACAACAATCATCATGTCGTGTTGTTTAAAGTAAGATTAAATCATGAAAAGGGTTGGGGTTTGAAGACATTTATATAGTCCATAAATCTCATTGCCTCGGGCATTTTTACATTTTGAGCATCATTTGATTTCTCAAAATCTTCATTAAAAAATGTTGATTGACATATTGTTCTCATCTTCATTAAATTTGGGTGATAAATTTATTCCTAAAATAAAAGCAACCAAAACAAAAAAAATCGGTAAAACAATTTGAAAAAACATAAATTAATTCGGAATATATAATTTGAATTTAATATACAATTTCGAAAACATTGTGTTGAAATTTTAACCAAATTTCGGAACATTGTTTTTTTAAAATATTCGAACAGATTTTTCTTTTCCAAAATCTTCAAAAATTGACATAAATCGCTTGAATGTTACAAAAAAAACCGCGAGAACGACAATCATACACTTTCCATCCTACTTCTGGGGCAAAAATACAACATGTAGTACAAAATACAATAATATACTCAACAAATAACAACATAAAAATTTTCAACTTTCAACTCTTAACACTTCATAAATTTTTCAACATTCAACATAGAAAGAAAAGTTAGAACAATTTCAAATATGTATTTGAAGACCCACTAATTTTAAATCATAGTTGATAGGCACGCCATGAATTATCAATTTTGAAAAGTAAACAAGGAAATTGAGCCGCAGAGATATTAGGTGACCTTTAAAATTTGGGCTGGTGTATCTAGTATCTGATTTTTAAGTTTTTATAAGAGAAATCAATAAACTTTAAAATTAAAGCAAAATATGGGGTGTATTTTCGAATCCCTCTTGGAAAAGGTCAAAGTCCGTAAAATCAAATTCAATCAAAGCCCAACAAATTGAGCCTGCACCTACAGAGAACAAAATATAGCATACTAGGCCCATTTTCAGCCCTCTTGGAAAAGATAAATCTTTGTTTTAATCTAATTTTTTTTAAAATATTGTAAATATATTAAGATAGAAATAAATGTTTCGAGTCTTGAAAATGGTTTCTAATAAATTGCAATATAAATTGGACTTAAGATATTATTCAAATTAAAGTTTGAGTAAAATAATTTATTGGATGAACTTTTCTATTGTAAATTTGTATTTCGTCACAAAATATTTTTATGAAGTAAAATAAGGGTCGAAGCTAAAATTATTTTCCATTATCATTGATATTCTTGCTTTTATAAGGTTAGTTTTAAAGTTTTAACCGTGCACTTTTGGAATAACTTAAAGTTTCACATGATAATTCTTATCCAGTTTAAAGGAAATATTAAAGCGAAAAAGAAAAGATATTATTTAAATAAAAAAAAAACGAGTTAAAGTTTAAGAATCTATTTTATAAACGTCTCAGATTAATTTATTTTGAAAGTAGAAACAAAAGATTGCATCTAGAATTATACATTATTGCGCTGTTCACATTGCTTTATGCTAATATTATTATGTATTTGACATGACTGAGACATTAATAATTTACAAATACTTGAGGGAAAAATAGACAATAAAAAAGAAAGGCATAGTAAATGTTTAATGTTATATTATATATATCTTGTTCATAGGATACAATATTATGCATGTTATTACATAAAGCGTTGAGCCTTTACAGTATCAGCTGTTGCAGGCAAAGAAGCAGTGTTTGTGTTATTTCAGTAGAATACGCTTTTTCTTGTACTGCACTTTAATAGGTGAGACACCAGCGACCATTTTTAAAACTAAAGTATCAAGCAAAGAAGCGCTGATTGGCATCTCTGTTCCAACTTCCAACCAAAAATCATTGTTTGACGTAAGATTGATGTTGTAATAAATACCAGTTTTTCAGTAATTCTATTTTTTTAAATCCATTTTCTTTTTCTTTCTCGAGCAATTCTGATCATTTTGTTGTAAACTGTGTTTCATATTTTAATCAAAATAGTGTATTTAACTGACTAGCAACCTCTTACAATTATTAAAAATTTTGCCAACAATAAGAAACCAAGAACAGAAGTACAGAACACGAGATCCTAATTACTAGATATTGTTTGGGAACAATTTTTTCAACAAGTAAAGAAGGTTCAAACATGAAACACGTTGTACGATTCTTTAATTATGAACAAGAAAAAGGTTGCAAATTTGCAATTAATCTACATTTTTTCATGGAAACTTTGAAGAGTGAAGTAAACACTTAAAAAAATTGTAAAAGAACAAAAAGATAAAACTACTCAATTATTCTCTTGTTGTGTCATTAACAAATGGAAATATAGACAATTTGAATTTTTGAAGATGCATGATATCAATTTACAGTGAAAAAAGAGGATCTGTCTGTGTCTTTGAATAAGATTTAGTATCGACAATATCCTGGAGTCTGGAAAAATTCCAAACCTCCAACAAACAATATACCACAATGGAAGCAAAGAACAAGATTCATCCCAACTTTATTCAAATCAAAACTCTATATAAACTCTTCACAACACCAAACTAAAACACAAAACAAACAATGCAATTCTAAAACACATCTCTCATACACCCACCCTTCTCCCTTCAATGGCGGGCCGTGACCTCGTCCCATCGGTTAACAGGAACACCCCATTGATCACCGAGAAGGCAGCAGCCCCGTCCACCTCCGGTTCAAGGTGGAGTCCAGAACCCTGTGCTCGATCACACTTCACGGCCCACGGGCCATGAACAAGATCAAGGCCACAGTTTTCGGCCCGCCCTTGAACCGGAGGACCACAGTGCTCTCAGGCCCGTCTCGCTGAAAGCACACACCCCTCTTAGGCCTCATAGAATGGGAGGCGAGCGAGGGGATCATCGCAGCGGAGGCTTCTTCTCGTCTGATGACACTGCACTTAACAAGCAAATTCAGGCCACTCATGCGCCTGATATGGAAGAAGTCGACGCCAGGCCCGTTCTCGCCATAGTCGAGGACATCCTCCGCCTGGGGCAGCCCATGGCTCCCGATGAGCATGCTCTTGATCTTCCTGCTACTGCTCATGCTACTGGCCATGCTACTACTGCTGCTGGAGTTCACCATGTATGTTACTTCAATTTCTTATTTATATATCTTTGATTGATAAAATTATAGTGTAGGAACTGAGATTACATTTTTCGATTGAAGTCACAGGCTGCTCATGTGCCGGCGCATCTGGAATCGTCTCACGATAAGATCGCCCACGATAAGATCTCCCACGCTGCGCCGTACCACGATGAAGTCCATCATCCGAATGTGTACGAGCCTTCGTATATCGACTCGGATATTGTTAAAGTGCTGGCATATCCCATCAACAAGATCTCAAGTGAGGTATGTAAAAACCAATTTGCAAGTAATACTTTATAGTAAAAAACTAATACCTTTTGCTGAAACAACTGATACCTTATAATGTAACAACTAATACTGTTTAAATAAACACAAAATGAAAACCAAACATAATTACAATATCATCATTAATTCTTCTTACATTCTTGAATCATCCACAGATCATGTATGTAAACCAGTTTGCAAGTAATACTTTATAGTAAAAAAACTAATACCTTTTGATGAAACAACAGATACTTTTTAATGAAACAACTAATACCGTTAAAAGATGCACACAAAAATGAAAACCAAACATAATTACAATATCATCATTAACTCTTCTAACATTCTTGAATCATAAACAGATCATCTGCAAGAGCGCTAGCGGCGGAGAATCACACCAAGTGACAATGGACCTCCTCAAATCACTATCAAGCTTCACATGGGACGCGAAGGTGGTGATCGCCTTCGCAGGGTTCGCCATCAACTACGGCGAGTTCTGGCTGGTCGAGCATCACCACACCAAGAACCCCCTCGCTAAGAACATCGCGATTCTGAAAGATTTGCCCGAGATCATGGCACAATCCAACGAGTTAAGGAAGCAATTCGAGGCTGTTCTCAATCTCTTAACTGCTATACTCAAGGTGACTCACTGCATTATCGAGTTCAAGGAGCTTCCTCCCATGTACATCAGTCCTCAATCGCCCGAAATCACTGCTGCTACGGCCCACATCCCGACTGCCGTTTATTGGTGCATAAGGGGCCTGCTTGTCTGTGCAGCCACACTCCTTAGTCTCATTGGAGGAGGCCATGAGTATGTACCTTGCTCTGTATATAATTAACTCTACTTTCATAATAAGTTTAGTAAACGAAATTTATCGACGCGATTATTGGTTTTGATCAGATACACCACCTCAACTTCTGCATCATGGGAGATACTGAATCTGGCTCATAAGCTGTCTGTCATATTGGAGCACTTGCAGGGGAAAATGAAGATTTGTAGGGACTTAGTAGGTAAGTTTCTGCAACTGCAAATGCTAAAACAGAGAGATATAACTAACTATTTATAACGACGATTACTAACAAGCGTTGTCGTTTTTGAGAGATGAAGCGGACGGAAGATTTATACGCCAAGTTCAAGAGACTTCTCGAATCAGCACACATTGACAACATGAAAGTCCTCTCTGCGTTCTTTTCCGTCACAGAGAAGATCAAAGGCCAATCTATCATGGATCAAGAACCACAAACGTCCGTTCCATCTTTCCAACCATTCTCATTTTGCATCCTAATTTGCAACTGAATAAACTAATGGAATTATCGTCTCTCGTTTTTCAGGACCGCCTGGACGTGCTGAGGCTGAAATACGTGCTGCTACTGATTTCAGACCTGGACCTTCCACAAGAGGAGCTACACGTTCTCCACCTCATCCACAACGAGCACGAAATGAGGCACGACTACGAGATTATCTGGCTCCCTATTGCTGATCCTCACGCTCCAATGAACGAAGCGCAGCACCAAAAGTTCATCAATCTCAGAAACAACATGCCCTGGTTCTCGGCTGACCACCCTTCTGCTATTGAGCCAGTAGCCATAAGGTACATCCGGGAGGAGCTCCGATTCACCCACATGCCAATGCTCGTCGTGCTGGACCCACACGGTAAACTCTCCCCCACGATGCCCTGCCCATGATGTGGATCTGGGGCGCCAAAGCCTTCCCCTTCACCAGAGACTGGGAAAGAAAACTCTGGGATGATACTGAGTGGAACATCGATCTCATAGCCGATAACATCGATCCACGCATTCCAGAATGGGTACGCAACAAACATGTTAATATGATCACACTTTTTTTATCTCTAATAAATACCAAATCAAGTGCGTTTTAATATGGTATTAGTTGTTCTACTAAAAGGCATTAGTTTTTATACATGGTATTAGTTGTTCTACTAAAAGGTATTAGTTCTTCTACTGAAAGGTATCAGTTGTTTTAGTAGAATGTTACACTTATCTTTGATGAAATTGGCAGATCAACACCAACAGGGTTATCTGCCTCTACGGAGGAGACGACATCAACTGGGTGCGTAAATTCACCCAATCCGCCAAAACAGCAGCGCGTGCGCTGAACGTCCAGCTGGAAATGCTGTACGTAGGGAAACGCAACCCAAAGGAGAAAGTCCGTCTCTGCCACGAAGTCATCGCCAGGGAGAATCTCAGCCACATCTTCGCAACCGACTACTACGATTTCGTCTGGTAAATCACCAAACAAACCACCTCTCCCAAAAACCATATAACTTAAACTTAACATCCTGTTCAAACAGGTACTTTTGGGTGAGACTTGCAAGCATGTGGAACTCCAAGAAACAGATCGGGAGGACCGTGGAAGACGACCACATAATGCAGGGGATCCTTGACTTGCTAACGTACGACAGCAGCGAGCAGGGGTGGGCCATCTTCAGCAGGGGAACATACGAGACGACCATGGCGAGCGGTGACAAGCTGGTGCCCATTTTGGACAACTACACGACTTGGGGGTACGAGGTTGATCATCCAGACAAGTTTGTGCCCGTGCTCGACAAAAACCTGAAAGGGTACCACCCGGAGCACCACTGCCACCGCCTCATTCTTCCGGGGCAAGCTGGGTACATTCCCGAGAGAGTCGTTTGTACCGAATGTGGCAAGACTATGGACAAGTACGTCATGTACCGTTGCTGCACCGATTGATTGGGATTCCTTGTTCCAGATGCTACGGAGTCTATGCTGTTACACTAGCTATATGAGCTGAAATAAACTTGTTTGTGTTCTGTTTTTCTTTTTCGTTTTTTTGTCATTTTCTTTGTTGTGAAAGATGTGATATGTGTTGATGCCTTCACACTATTATCCATCAATAAAGAAGCTTGTTTGTTTATGTGTTTTGGGTTTTGTTTGCCATGTTTTCTGACAGATTTTTATAGTTTGATATCCTGTTTCCACACGGATTGATCTTATTGATGAAATAAAACTGAATGGCTACCCTGATTTAGTTAAACTCATGAAGGAAATCCAATCAAATTCAAGATCCTACAGATCAACATCTCAATCTAAATAAGTAGAGATAAATTTGATTATCGTTCCTTCAAAGCGTAGATTTCACATTCTTCACTTCACCTGTGTCTTTTAACTCTAGCTAAGATGTCCAATATTCCCCTTTTGTCAATAGAGTCTTAGCAAGCAAAAAAAACACCACATCTTCATATCTCCTTTATATAGACACTCCACCGTGTGTCAAATTTGGTTAAGTACACTAAAAAATTAAGGTAAATATACTCCTCCCCAAGGACTTTGTATCCTAAAATATACCCTCATGTTGTATGTAATTAGTTGTCTCTTTCATTTTGAGTTTGTTTTTGTCTAAATTTTTATCTTGATAATAGTATCAAAACCTATCTTTATTTATTTAATCTTGACGATAAAAAATTAACGAAAGAAAACATGAAAGATAATAATATTTACATGACGTAAGGGTAATTTTTAGGATATAAAGTCATTTAAATGGAGATAAAATATATAGCTGCGGTGCATTATATACTAAATGATGTCATCAATCGAATCAATTGAACTGTGTTATCTACCAAACGAGTATAATAACGTACAGTGACTTGATAGTACGCTTAAGATATCCAATTTTAATTCATGGAATAACCATAACATTTTGAGATTGGATTGTTTGTATTAAAATCAAGGGTGAAGAAGTCGAAGGAATTAATTTCAAAGAGGGCATAAAATAAATTATATAAAAATAAAATTTAGGTATGAAAATAGATTAACAATTAATTTTTTTTTTTTTTCATAAAAATTTAATTTTTATTAACTATTTATCGATATTTTATAATAAAATTGGGAATAATCAAAATTAATTAACAAATTCATTACCATCAACCAAAAAAAAAAATCTAGATAACATTTGAAAATATTTTCTTATATATATTATCCATTATAATTTAGAAACAAAAAATTGATTTAACATAAAAAAAAACTAAACAAATTAATTGTTTTGGAATTTTAGTATATGATAAAATTATCATTTTTTATATTTATCATAAAATTGATTGAAAACAATTATGTATGAAATAAAACATGACTGTTAACATTGTAAAAAAATTACTCAACTTAATTGCTAACAAATAAAAAAATAACTACTGTCAAAAGTTCCCTAGCTAGCAAATAAAAAATAAATACTGACAAATTAAAATGAATATAATTTCATGAATGCCATGCCTTTAATCTTCCCCATTGAAAAAATAAATATTTGTTTAATAATTGAAAAATATATATATATATGAGATATTTATTGAAATGTCATAAATATCTTCTACATGGGATAAATTTTGGTCGACTTAAATACAAATACGAGGTCAATATTGTAATATTGTATTTGAGATAAATTATGTCTCATCATCTTCCATTTGGGATAAATTTGTCATTCAGTATAGGGATTAAAAAGTTTTTTGTCCCATAACTTAAAAATGTATCATTTTTCTCATCCAAAAAACCAAACAACCGATCCCTTAGCTAATTGGATTGTGAATTTTGGTCCTATTTTCACCAAAAAAAATGAATGGGGCCAGAAGGTTTATAATCAAGTACAAGAACACAAAAATACTTAATTAATAGAAGTTGTTCAATAATTGGAGGTATTTGAGAATTTAGTTTAGATCCAATATATTGGATTATTTCTGGTGTTGTATAGTTTAATTGATTGAAAAAAAAAAATAAAAAAGAAATAAATAGTTAGATTCAATGATGGGGAGGATGCACAACACCCTCCTGTACAACACCGAATCCCTTCCCATATATTAGTATTTCTACTAACAAGTTGTATGGAAACATAAGGGGACAATGCATATATTGAACGAGATCATTTTATAATAAATTTTACAGCAAAAAATGAAATGCAAATACAAGTATACAACTGGAAATCACAATTAAGAAAAAAAATAGAAACCACGTCAGATCTTTTGCATGAAACTGGGAGAGTCAGTGTGTATTGAACGACATCATTTTAAAAAAAAATTTTACAGCAAAAACTGTTTTTTTTTCCAAAATAAAACTGAAAGACAACTAAGAGATATAAAAAAAAAAAACAGAAACTATGATACATTGTGCATGAAACTGGGAAAATTAGTGGGCCTGGCCCTGACGGGGATTTGGGATTATAACCAAGCACAGAAAACAAGGGTGTGCGTGGTGGTCAAGATGAAAAGAAGAATATTATTGAGCAACTCCCGTCAAGAATCATAGTGCCTCCGGACGAAATTCGCCCAGATCTTCCGGTATTTAGATTCACAATACGTATTAATCTAGTTCGTCAAGTGTCCAAGCCCGAAGTTTTTCTTATTCACCGTCGCCGACATCTCTGCAAACATGGAAACCATTCTCCTGGTGTCGTTGCTAGACGCCAGGATCCTGGACCCAACAGCACTTCGACATCCTTGTCGTTGCTGATCAGGGTCCCATTAAGACGATGTATGAGAAGGCGACACGTGTCTTGCAAGACAGCATCTCGAAGATCATGAAATTCCAGAGTGTGGATTCTTGGATGTTGAGTTTAGGCATCTTTATCACCCCTGAGGTGCTGCTGAAGGCGATGTCGACCATGTTTTCGACTCCAGGCACGAAAGCGGATGCCGTATAATTCCAGCTCCGACGCGCTTCTGGCTTTGATACCGAGCTGGGAGTTTGTGTCGACGTTGATTGGGATGGCTCTGGGAGTAGTGTGGCGGAATAGGGCGTTCATCACAAGCTTTAGTAGATGGCTCGGGGTTCCGCCGATGTAGGGATCTCTAGCGGTAGAAATGTCGAAGAAATTTAGGGCTAATCGGAATAGGTCTTGGTCTTGAACCTGCTGAATGTTGTTCTTGATGTTGTTGTCGCGCTGCTGGTTGATTTTCTATCAAGATATTCAATTTTGATGAGGATATTATGATCTGAATGTCTTCTACTAGACACAACATGATTTGTCACATTTTAAATGACTAGATTTTTAACACGTGCATTGCACGTTATCAGTAAGTTCGTAAAAGAAGTTGACATGTTTTTTAGGTGAAATGTAAACTCAAAATTCAAATCGGTAGCAAATTTGTAAACACATAAAAACTTCACCGTGCTCTGCTTTCAAATGAATATTATTAATTAATTTCACCCCTCAAAAGTACATGTAAGATATAAATAATTATTATAGGTAGTCCATCTCAAAAAGATGGAACCCTGCAATTATACGTTAATAAAAAAAAAGAAGTAATTATTTAAATGTGGAGCACATATAGCAATGCACTACAACCAATTAAAAAAAAAAGCCTAATCGAGATTGCTCTATCTCCAATTTTGTTATATACTTGTCATGGAACTACTGGTGACAATTATGAAATACATATAAAAAATAACAATAAAATAAATAATAACAAAATACCGATTGAAAAATAATTGATAAGAATTATAAATGAAATGAAAAAATGAAAAGACATCAAATAGTAAAAGAGGATATTGAAAATTAATAACAAAATAAATAATAAATTAAAAGATAGGGTGTAAATGATCAAGATTAAAAAAATAAGGGTAAATTGATCCAAAAATGATTTGCATACTCTTCTCACTTTTTAATATAGTATAGATTAGTTGACTAGTCAAAAGTATTCATACTTAAAAACTAATAGCGATTTAAACCAAATTTGTTCCATAATATTTCACCTTTATTGAAATGGTCCTGTAATTATCAATTTTTTCAATTTATTCCTACATGTATTCAATTTATTCTAATTTAGTCCCAGATCATTGGAGATCAACCAAAAACACCTAAAACAACGTCGTTTTAGTCGAGTGTCTATCACGCGCCCCTAATTTTTGCGACTAAAACGACATCGTTTTGGGTGTTTCTGATTGATCTCCGGCAGTTTGGGATTAAATTGAAACAAATTGAATACTCGTGGGACTAAAATTGAAAATATTGATAATTACGGGACCATTTCAATAAAGATAGAAAATTATAGGATCAATTTGGTTTAAATCGTGATTGTTTTCGTACTTTATCATCGGGTGCCCTTAGTCCTGCCAGAACCTTGAGAACAATGAAAGGCAACTGGTTCTCAATCTTGAGAAGATCACAGATTCAATGTGCTTACGTTGATGATTGCCTACGTTGACATCATCCATGTTCCAGAAGAGTTCCATAATGAAGCACCCATCGAGCAGCATAATCTTGATGAGCTCATGTGGGCCCAACTCTATTTCTTCAATATCATTGTAATATCCACGAACCTCGAATTCCAACTCTCTCATGCAGTTGGCAAGATTTTCCATGCCTTCTTCCTTATCCTCGTACCGATCGATGAAGTTTTTAAGGCACCATTTCTTGAGTTGCTGAGGCGGGGGATTTGTCGTCGTAGTGAAACGGGCCGATGGGGACTGAGACGGGCTTGAAGATCTTGACGTGGCCGTTGCGGAGCTCCTTTGGGACTTTATATATGTACGGACGAGCATGGGAATGCAGTTTTAGGAGTTGGTCTTTCATGAATTATAGATTGTAACTGAACTTAATTAGTAATGTATTACTAGATCTAGTCGTCGTTTTTAATTAATAGATCTTGAGTTTAATTAAATGCATCGCATTCAGTTTAATACAAAATATGCATACCTGTAATGTGTGGCTGACTTGAGGATGAGATTTAGCTATTCCCTTCCCCAAGTTTACTATCCTTTAATTCCTATATATATAACAATGGAGAGTAAAGACTAGTTGAATTAATTCTTGAAACATGATTGCGATATATAAGTACTAATTAAGAAAGGCTAAAAAATATATGTTGGAAAGTTTGCCTTCATCGTGCTTATGTATAGTCGACTGATCGCAAAGAATACTCATTATTTATGAAAGGAATTAAAAAATTCGTGTACGACAATGTTACGAGAAGTATAAAGTTGTGAGCATATAGTTTTCTTGATTGTGAGGAATTTGGTTGAAATTAATTAGCTGGCAATGACAATTGTATCCTATTTAGGGTCCACTTGGTATAATTAGTGAATGATAATAATAATGAATATTATTGAGAGATCAATCAGTAAGGGTTATTGATTACATTGTTATTACTTGATTAGAATATAAACAATGAGTATTATGTGAGGTGGGTTGAGTGAGTGATAGTGAGTAAGGGTAAAATTGCTTACTTTTATTTTCATTAATTGTGTATCAAAACTACCAAACAATATTAATAGAAGTGATTCATATTACCCACTTTTTATTACCCCAGGGACGGCCCTATATTGGGGTCACTGGGCCCTCATGATCCCTCTAAAGTTTTAATATATATAAATAGTGTAATTTGTATTATTAACTTATTTTGTGGCTAAGTGGTATGAGTGTGGAGTTAAAAGATGAATGTTTTAGTGTTCAAGTTCTAAGTATTGCATTTTTTTTTAAATGTGCCTTTTTTTCTATACAAATTTTCTTAATTTTTATATATGTTGTTGCTCAATTTAAGATGAATGAAAAAGAGAAAAATATTATAATTTACATTTTAAACATGTGTATAGAAATGTATTTTTACTCAATTAATATAAAAATATTTAGTCTAAATAATTTTTAAATATATATAAAAAAGAATTAAAAGTACATTTAATTACATTTTATTATAAATTAGGCTCCCCTCGACCAAATTCCTAGGTCCGTCCTGATTACCCCAATTAAGCGGGCTCTTATTTGGATGTGGTACTGTACAAACCTCAAATTATGAACAAATTAATTAATATTATATTATATATGTATGCTTGAGTCACGCTGTATGTGCTTGAATTTCTCGAATAAAATTTTCATCCATGAATCACGTTGTGCTTTCCTTTTCAGTACATGCATAGCTTACTCAATTATATATATATATAGTTTTGATATGGAGATCACGAGTGATCACTTTATGGAGCTCAATTGATGATTTGACTTTCCACCTCAGCTTATTACCTAATTAAATAATTTAAAGTAATTTAGAAAAAACCCCTACACCCTAAAAGCTAAATCATGAACCCTAAACCATGACCCATTCGGGGAGAGTGAACCATGAACCACTCGGGTCGGGTTCGGATCTATAATTTAATTTACTTAATTAAATAATTTAAATTAAATTTTGGAAAAAATATCGCTTTGCACTAATTAAATAATTTAAATTAAATTACGGATCCAAACCCGACCCGAGTGGTTCATGGTTCACTCTGCCCGAATGGTTCATGGTTCACTCGGCCCGAATGGGTCATGGTTTAGGTTTTAGGGTGTAGGTTTTTTTTTAATTAATTTAAATTATTTAATTAGGTAATAAGCTAAGGTGGAGAGTCAAATCATCAATTGGACTCCATAAGGTGATCACTCGTGGTCTCCATATCAAAACTGTGTATATATATATATATATATATATGCAGATTCCTATCATCAATTTCCCACTTGGGAAAGAAAAGTATAACTTGATTCGTTTTGTTCCCTTTATTTCCATCCACCATATGTACATATAGAGGGAGAGAGAGCGCAAATTAAGCAATGTTTTCATAATCGAACCGGTGATCAAACCGGTCTAGGCATCGATTGTCGGTCCAACCGGTTGGACCAGTTGAACCGACGGTTCAACCGTTAAATTGATTTATGCATATTTCTTTTATATTTTGTATGTTACATTAAAAAATAAATATTTATTTATAAAATATTAAAATTATACTAATTTATAACTTATAAATCTTATATTAAAATAAATACAATAGAGTTTGTAGATCAGAGATGATGACGTTGTGGATTAATTCCACACAATATGTGACGACGATAAAGAGATTAAATGAAATTAATGACTTGTGAATGAATTTATTTGAGAGAAAATGATATTGAGATAAAAACAATAACATTATATAGAGAAGTTTAGAAAAAAATAAAAAAAAAATAAAAAAAAATGATTTAATAAATAATAAAAATAATAAAATTGAATTAACCGTTTTTAAGGAGTAATTGGACAGGCGACATGAACGATTCACGGTTCGACCGGTTCAACCGGGCGGTTCAACCGATTTTTGAAAATACTGAGCATAACCAACCAATTAATTGTAAAAATTAAATAATTAAACATATACTATAATGGACACGTTGTACCGAGACAGGACAAGGCTGATGAAATTGGGATGTAATGCGCTCCCACTCGATCCTCAGCTCGATTTTCCTGTTTCACAAGCCTGTTTTATCTGGTATTTCATATCTTGAATTTGTGTCACGTGTCTATGAGCTGAGTGAACTATCTACACCCTAAATAATAAATAAAAAGCCTTAAATCCTGACCTATTCGGGCCGAGTGATGGAACGGAGTGGGCCGGAATGGACACATGACGCAAATACAAGACATGAAATACCAGATAAAACACGCATGTGAAATAGGCAATCCGAGCCGATCAATCCTGAAGATATCACAGATTTAAACAAACTACTTTGCCTTGTCAACAATATCATAAGGCCTACTGCATCAACTGCCTCCAAATATAAGGTAATTAAAATTCGATCGATACATTTCAAGATTGTAGCTTATTAATAGGTACAAAATGATTGCACTTAAGTAGAGAAAAAAAGTTTTTTTGTCCAAAAAATTTAACTTTTCAATTTTAATCCCATAACTATCTTGATTGTCCAATTTTTGTCCCATTTTTGTCGAAAATCATAAAATTTTGGCTTTTTTTTATCACATGCCAATTAAAATTGGGATTTCCCGAACTTATAGTTGATGTGGACATTAAAAAATTATTTTTTCCGCACTTGGGGGAAATTTTCTTATTTTTTTCTAATTTCTTAGGAAAATAAACTTTTCTTTTAATAGTCAGTGTCCATATCAGATACGAACTCGAGAACCCCATGTTTAACCGATACGCAACTTGCGCATGACTGAAAATGATAAAATTTTCTATTTAGTTAGGGGGCCAAAATTGAATAGTTAAATCTTTTGGGACAAAAAATGAATTACAGAAAAATTATGGGACAAAAAAACTTTTTTTCTCCACCTATGTATGTATATTTGCACTTTCGTGTGCAACTTCAACTACACATATGTGATTCATTTTATACTTATTAGTAAGTCTATCCCAAAATTTATACCTATTTTTCCGTTATTAAAATCCCATGCTGCAACATATATGTACAACACTCACCAACTTGAACTAATCGTACGTACGTATATGAAAATATTGGGTACGTTGTGGAATAATAAGAAATATTAAGATTTGTTCTGAATCTAGTTGATTTCAATTTGCAATTTGTAAGAACACAATTAAAAAAAACTGGAGTATGAAATAGATAACAAAAGAAACAGAACATAAAACTTTGCCTGCTCGATTCAGTTGAGCAAATCACATTAAAATTTCTTCACCGAATGCAGAAAATCAACAGCATATAAGAAACATTTACTTCAGACTTCAATTTTCTTCACCAAATATGCATTGAAAATCAGCAATCGAGTAAAAATAAATATAAACCGGAAATTAAGGCGCGGAAATGAGTGATGTATGTCAACGGTTTCAGTCTCACAGAAGCACAATAATGGAGATGCACAATTTCCGTAAATAAATTCAAAGCGCCACCACAAAAGTAACTTACAGAAATTGCCATTTCACAATCCAGGACTAAAAATCCACTGAGTGAAAGAATAAAAAAAAGCTAATAAACGAGCAAAATGAGCAGATTCCAAAACGACAAGATCTAAGAACAGATAACAAAGCACAAAGAGAAAAAGAGCCTGCGAGAGCGAATTTCAATAAAATATCGTAAAGGAATCAGTAAAAAGGCGTATCTCAGAATTTTACCCAAGCTTTTGTGAATAGCAGCATTGAGGTTGGCGCTGCAGAAAATTGGAGAAGCTTCTTCACCGATTAGCACCAAATCGTCTCTCTAAAAGGTGGAAAGCAGTAGCTTCATACGCAAATATATATGGGTGGCCTGTAGAAAAATTGGAGAGTGCAGGGGCAATTATGGAATGTGGTGGTACAAGAATTTTAAAACAATTAATGTATATAAATATTTCTTTTTATTTTTTATTTAGTTTATTAGTTTTGTGCAGAATGAAAGCGGTGAATGGGCTCCACATAAATAGGCCCAGTCACGAAGAAATATTATGCATTTCTAACAAGGTCGAGTGGATGTAGGGAAATGGCTGAGAGTTGGATGCATTAGATTGTGTTTGTTTTAAAACTCATATGGATGGACTTAGAACTTTGCGCTCCCCGTCTCATACGAGTTTGAGATTTAAAGTCAGGGACTCGCACATGTAAATAATCAAATATAGCTCATACTTTTGATTTTTCATCAATTTTAGCATATATTTTTTATACTCCCCAAATTTAACACTTACTTTAACTTAATAATTAAAAGCATTACGAGTCACCAATTCCGACAAAGTCTGTCTGATATGATCGCTAGAGTCCATTTGTCTTGCCGACGTGTAAATTTTAAAATAAAAAAGTAATAATTATCACCTCCTAAAATTAAAAAATACGGGATATAAAAACATTTGGGATCTATTCCAAATAGGTTCATCACTGGTTTTCCTTCAAATGTGCATAACATCATATAATGGTATGTTAACAGTTCAAAGTAATAATTAATTAATTGAATTTTCACATCAGCATCACATGGATTAGAACACAGATCCAGTTAATTGAAACTCTAAAAACCTTGATCTGAGACTTTAATGGCTTGGTCGTAATCCAACATTTCAATTTCAAAATAATCAACATTTCAGTTTCAAAATAATGAATATTGACAACCAATTTCAAAATTAAACTCTGGATTACCTCTTTCATCCATTGACTCTTTGGATGGCTCCGGGATTACTCTTTCCCTTCTGATGCTGTTGTGATACTCTTTTCTTTGGATGGCTCCGGGATTAAACTCTGGATTACCTCTCTCCGGCCTCGTTGTGGTTTGATGTCTTTGCTACTGCTGTGTTTGTTATCAATAGTCTACCATCATCTGCTTTTGCATGATAAATCGTCATTTGAGTTGTTCTTTGGTTCGGTTCCTAATTACTCCAATTTCAAGCCGTTCGGCTGTCGTGTTTATCCTTTCTTACGAGATTATGCTGAGCACAAACTTGCCCCACGTAGTCGGCCTTGCATCTTTATTGTGTACAACAACTCCTATAAAGGCTTTCGCTGTCTTGATTCGGATTCCTCCAGGGTATTCACAACTCGTCATGCTCAATTTGACGAGTCTTGCTTCCCATTCTCTCGGGCTCCGTCTTTGTCACATGTCTCAGACTTGGACATTTTGAGTTTTTTGGACGGTGTGGCCGTCCAGTCGTTGCCTCGTGTAGCCCCTGTCTTGCCCGCTGTGCAGCCTGCCCCTGCAGCCCATCCCTCACCCGTGTCTCGGCTTCTCTCGGACGAGATCAAGCATCAGCTCGTACCAGCCGCCGAGCCAGGGCCGGTGCTCGAGCCAACCCTTGCCCCGGACCCTCCTGTTATGTCTCCTGTCTCCGCCATTGCCAGCCGAGGCAGCCCATCATCCCCCAGCTCCACTACACCCCATGGTCACTCGTGCACGGGCTGGGGTATTTAATCCCCGTTATCCGGTAGATCTCTCCACTTCTGCTTTATTGTCAGCCCTTGTTGCTAATTGTGAGCCTAGAGGTTTTAAATCTACAGTTAAGTCTCCGGAATGGTTGTCTGCAATACAAGAAGAGATATATGCTCTTCGTGATAATCAGACATGGGATTTGGTACCTCTTCCCTCGGGTACTAACGTTGTTGGTTCGAAATGGGTTTTTCGCACCAAATATCATGCTGATGATTCGATTGAACGTCATAAGGCCCGACTTGTTGCCCAGGGATTCACTCAGATTCCTGGAACTGATTTTCATCATACTTTCAGTCCGGTTGTCAAAGCCGCCACAGTTCGGGTCATTCTGGCTCTTGCTGTTCAGTTTCAGTGGTCTCTACATCAGCTTGATGTCAAAAATGCCTTTCTGAATGGCATTCTTGACAAACAGAATTTCATGGCTCTGCCTCCTGGATTTGTTGATTCTCGTTTTCCTGATCATGTATGTCGCCTCAAGAAGGCGCTTTATGGCCTCAAGCAGGCTCCTCTTGCCTGGTTTCAGCGATTCAGCACGTTTCTGCTAAGTTTGGGATTCTGTCAAAGCCGCTCGGATTCGTCTCCTTTCTTTCTGATTCAAGGTACTTCCGTCATTTATCTTCTACTGTACGTTGATGATATTATTGTTACAGGGAATGACGATGCCTTATTGAAGAAATTCATCACTCGCACGCACAAGGAGTTTAAAATTAAGGATCTGGGCCGCCTTAATTACTTCCTCGGTCTTGAGGTCTCCTACACATCTGATGGCATGTTTGTTGGATAGGCTAAATATGCACTTGATATTCTTGATCGGGCAAATTTGGTGGATTCTAAGCCAATTGCTAATCCATTGGCTGTTGGAGAGACATTGGTTAGTGATGGTACTCCTTTTCATGATCCTACCTTATATCGCTCTTTGGTTGGGGCCCTTCAATACTTAACCATAACTCGTCCAGACTTGTCTTATGCTGTTAACGTGGTTAGTCAGTTTCTTCATTCACCTACTGTTGACCACTTTAATGGTGTCAAGAGAATTTTGCGCTACGTTAAAGGCACGGTGCACTTTGGCATATCATTTATCAAGCGCTCCGACTCTTCTATCATCGGATACTCAGATGCTGATTGGGCTCGTTGTATTGAGACCCGTCGTTCTACTTATGGTTATTCCGTCTTTCTTGGTGGGAACCTTGTTTCTTGGAGTGCAAAGAAGCAACCCACAGTGGCTCGTTCCAGTTGTGAATCCGAGTATCGGGCTATGGCAAACACAGCAGCTGAGCTAGTTTGGCTCACAAATCTCCTTGGCGAGCTCCGAGTTACGAAGTCTGCTCGTCCCACTTTGCTTTGTGACAATAAAAGTGCCATATTTCTTAGCCAAAATCCGGTAGCCCACAAACGAGCTAAACACATTGATTTGGACTATCATTTTATTCGAGAGTTAGTGTCCTCGGGAAAGATTTCCACAAGATTCGTCCCTTCTCATCTTCAATTAGCAGACATCTTCACCAAGAGCCTTCCTCGACCTGCTTTCGAGTTTCTTCGGTCCAAGCTCTGCGTCTGTCTTCACCCCACGCAACGCTTGCGGGGTGGTAATAAGGAATAATATTTAAGTTTAACTTTGTATATATAGAATAGATATATTCTTTATTTATTTCCTAATTGTGCGCTCAATCTGTTGTAATCTCTATCACCAATCACACGGTGATCATTCAATTATTCTCACAAACATAATATATATATATATACTATAATTAAAAAAATTGCTAACTAAGTCGTTACTAAAGACAACCATGTACTATTAGTTAATTATTATTATTATTATTATTATGATTAGATTAAATTAGTACGAGATACCTAATAAGTTTATCACGCATTACGTGATGCATGCATTCATTTACTCAATAAGATCTTTTTAAGGATCTGGTTTGACATTTACGTTACTAGTTTTGGCCCAATAATAATTATTTAAAAATCTTCATCAAGTCTTCTACCAAAACAGCTATATATTTTTTATTGAGAAAAATTGGATGAACTTGAATATTAGGTAGGGATCAGTTTCATTTTCAGTATAAAATACTACTACTATTTTTTTTTTTTTTTTTTTTTTGGGTAACAATTAAGGTAGAAAAAATAATGATTGTAATGGAAGGAATGGGAGACAATATATTATACGGTTCAATATGGTGACCACAGGAGCATTAATTCTTGACAAATTAAAATTTGAAATAACAAAAATAATCACCGTTAAAGTTCTACTTGAATGTCAAGTTGCCAAAAAAAAGCTGGCTCATACTTTACTTTTATATATATGATGAATTTTTAAACAAGACTATATGCAATTATAATAGGTAATAACCAATTAGCTGTATCAAAACTCAATTCTAATTATTTTCTTTCAATTAATTAATCGATTATTTGTGAGGTGAGAGATTAAGATAATCTTCAAGTGAGTATTTGTAGTTTTATTACTATATATATAATTTCCTTTTTCCTTGTATTCCTCTCTAATAATACAAAATTAATAGATTTTTTAATTTATTTTTTTTGCCACTAACTTTTGCAGCATGAGTACCTTAAAAACTGCCAAAATTCTGCTCTAGTACATAAATATATATGTATATATATACTACTTTTGGTACTGTACTTTGAGAGATATTTGGGACAATTGTACTGATAAAAAAGGAGATCAGATCTTGAACCATACCCTTCTGTATATGCCTTTTCTTTTGGAAATTTGCTGCTATGAAATTTGTGCCCAACAGCTGGACACCCAACTTGCAGTATATATATATGTATTATCTTTTCAAAGTCTATATATATATTAATTAAATTATTATCAATTTGATTAACTATCTATTTTGAGTCAATGACCCAAAAAAACTAACGACTTAATAAAGATTAGAAAGGCGATTAGTACAACTAATCATAATAGGGATCGATAAAAGCATTGATTTGTCTTCATGGGTATAGTTTGATTTTTAAAAGTCAAAAGGCTGCATATTAAACATATAAGTATTTACCTTAAATCCAACAGGTAATCGTGGATTATCACGTGCTACCTCGTTCCTTAATTTGGCTCTTAATGTGGACATTTTAATCAACATTTGATTCATCATTAAATATAGCAATTAGTGTTTCATCATTAAATTCATAAAACAAAGGAATTAAATAAATATTGTTATTATTTTTATTGGTTCATATATGTAAGCCAAATTTAGAGTTGCCCACTACCTAGCTAGATTCTCTTTAATGAGAGCGACAAAGTTTTGTCATTTTCAATATTTCTTTTATATTCGGAATTTATTAATCAATTGCCAAGTTGTGTCTATCGAACTAACAACAAGATGGAGTATTTGAGACTCGAATATAAAAATTGAAGAATTAAACAACTCTTTCTTCCTATGGTAATGTTATAAATATGTACGTTATATGAGATCCAATATAGACTTCTAATTTTTTGTTCTTTATTGTAACTCTAATTCCATATTTTACACCAGTTTCACTCATATCGAATTATATGATTGATTGCAAAGATGAAATGCTTATATATACAAATAATCACTTCATAGTTCATATTACGAAATAAAAATATAAAATACATGGGAAGCAGAACTAGTTAATACTATTTGAATTTTCCAAATAAAAAAAATATTGAATACAAGTAAGATCGTGTACATATTAACTATTAAGCCTACACAAAATTTAACAAAACCAAGAATTGAAGCTATGGAATGAAATCACATGTATTAGCCAATTACTAAACGAAATGGAATCAACTTAATTAACTCAACCAAAATGAAGACCATAAAAATGGATTTAAGAATTGAGATCTCTTATCCTAATTATTGTTTCATGATCTTGTATTGCAAAATAATTACAAAGTATCGTCGGTGTATTCAACCATATTAATATTAATTGATACACGACATACATAATTACAAATAACAAAACAAAAGATGAAACATTAATTCAAATAAGAGACTAACCTATTTTCTTCACAAAATCTCACAACCTAAAAACTTGACAAATTAATTCAAGAAATGAATTGTTTGATCAAAAATCACAACCCTTTGACACCTCAACTTGCCACACCCGAATCTCCCCATCAAAACTCCCACTAAACACCTTGACGCCACCACCGTCCTCCGCCACGGCGGCAATCGATCTCACCGGCGTCCGATGCCCATCCAGCACCGTCAAACAGCAATACCTCCCGTCAAACCCGCGCTGCCAAATCCTGACCGTCCGATCAGCCGACCCACTCAACAACAAATCCCGAACGTTGATCAAACATAGAATCGCTCTTGCATGACCCCTCAATGCACCCACAACCGCCATATGATTCGCACTGTCCTCTCTTTTCCCACACCAAAATGGACCGATCACACGACCCGGAAAACAAAACCGACCCGCTTTTATCCAACGATAAAGCGTTAACAGCCGATTTGTGCTTCTCCAATGTAGCTAATAACCCGTATTTTTATTATTATCCTCCTTTTCCACGCTTTAATCCTCTTATCCGCCGACCCGGTATACACCAGTCCGTCATTTGATACCGCGATTGCATTGATTGCGTCATCGTGGGCCCTCGTAACAGATTCCTGACATCTGAAATCACGCGCCTGCCAGATTTTGATGCTCCTGTCCCACGACACTGAACACACAACCTTTTGGCAGGCCGCGAGGCCTGAAACGGCGTCGTTGTGTTGTATCCAGAGCTTTTTTTTGTGCCTTCGGACGCTGATGTAGTTTCGGGGAGTATGAATCTGGCGAGGCGGTCCTCCAGCGTGGGGAGCGTCGCTAAGAGCCTGTGTTGTTTACCTTTTTCATTATCGTGATTGTAATTCCAGACGCGGATTTTGCAGTCCTGATGGGCGGTGAATATTTTGCCGTTTTGGAAGGCGATGGATTTGACGGCGCCGGTGTGGGGTTTGTTGGCGTTGAAGGTGTCCAGAAGGGCGTTGGTGGTGGTGTCGAAGACGTGGATTTCGTTGCCGGAGGCGGCGTAGAGGAGGTTGTTGTGGAGGGCGAGGGAGTGGATGTGGGCGGCGCGGCGGTGGGGGGAGAGGAGGACGGCGGTGGCGGTGGCGGCGGTTTGGGGGGAGAGAGTGAGTTTTTGGAGGGAGGGGACGGAGGGGAGAGTTAGGAGAGAGAGGTTGGATTGGAGGCTGCTGTTGCTGCTGCTGGAGTTTGTTTGGAAGTCGGAGGAACTGCTGCTGGCATCGGAGGTTAGGGATTTGGGTGGAGGAACGGCGGCGTCGACGGAGGTGGTGGAGGAGCATGTGGACAGCCATCGGATCTTCATTGGGAAGAAAGAGGGTGAAATTAAGAGAGAGGAATTGATAGAATAGAGGTGACGGGAGAGACAAAGTAAGGGTGTTATAATTATATACTCCGTAAAAATGAGTATTTGAGTGTGGGATTAATGGAACATGGTATGATAGGTTGCCTATTGGCGGATAACAAATAGATAATGGTTTAATTAATATATCACGTCTAATGTTGGAATATTTTAGTTAAATACACTGATTTTTTATAATTACTCTCTCTATGTAAGGCAAATTCTAATAAATAAATCAAATTTATATACTCCCTCCATTCCAAATAATTAAATAAGGCAAATGTTCAAAATATATATATATATATATATATTACTCCCCCATCCTAAATAAGAAAAAAACTCATATGAGAGTACAAATTATCATAAATTACACCCATCTTTTTCCAAAGTATTAAATCATTAATGTTCAAATTATACTCCGTCTCACCGTAAAACCTCTCATTCAAGTGTGTGCCTCAAATAATATTTGTTTTAAAAGAGGGTTGTAATTTTAAATATTTTACCTTCTTTTATCCTATCCTGATCCCACCAATTTTTCATATGATTAAAATTAAAGAAAGTGAATTTGGTAAAAAAATATTAATCAAATGATTATATTTATCATTCAATAATCTTTCTTAATTTTACCGTAAAATTCTAAAATAAACAATTATTTAGGATCGGAGGTAGTACATGTTTAAAATAGTTTTATAAGTTGTTTTTTCAAATTGATAAATGTGTATTACTTTGTGTTCTTATAGATATTTGCATGTGAAAAATATTAATCTAAATAAACGTTATAAGTTTTTTTCTATTTTGAATAAAATTTGAAATGATCAAGTGGACATAGATCGTTTTTTAAGGAAGGTATCCCATGCCAAGAACGTAAATTTATAACATAAAAGTGTAAAAGGAATTAAGGAAATGGGCATTTTGTGTTTCTTTTTCCTTTTTGTGTATTTTGATCTTTTAATTTATTTAACTATATATTTGTACATAATAATATAATATAACAATTAACTTTGATTTTTTGTTTTTCGTTAACACGAATTTAAATTTAATTATAAATCAATTCAATTTTAATTTATATGCATTATGCACTCTAAACCCTAACCCCTAAACAATGAATCTTAAATCATATATATATATTTCATAGCCAAGTTGAATTTAACTATGAACCACTTGGACCGATACTGCATCTTTTATGAACCACTCGGGCCGGGTTTGGGTCCGAGTCGAAAAAAAAACCTAAAACTGAAATTAAAATTAAAAGAAAATTAAAATTGAAAAAAAAAAAAACTAAAACTGAAAAAAATAAGAAAAATAACTCCTAAAATTAAATTGCACCAAATGGATTTGGTGCAAATGGTGCATAGGAGAATTTATAATATAGTAGTGTACACAATTAATCTCATGATTTTTGTTTTTCGTTAACACGACATAAAATTAATTATAAATTAAAAAAGTATAGATAGGAGCGTCGGGCGGCATTCGGCTTAAATTCATGGAAGTAATCGCCGCAGTCAATAAACAAAACGCCACTTAATTATTTTCATAGCCAAGTTGAATTTAAATATAGATATGTTTCTTTTTTATACTACATCTTTCGACAATACTACCGTGCACACATACTAAGGAAGTTGACCACAATTTTAAAATGAAAAGGCAAAAAAGGCCCAATAAAATTATGATTTATGGATGAACTTTAGGTTGAATCATGAATGTTTGATCTGAAGTTAGGCAGAGCTACTTTTTTTTTTGTGAGGAAGAACGAGACTCCCCCACCGTGCGTTGGCCCTTGATCTGACGCGGGTTGTAAATCCAAAAAGATGTGTTCCAAATTATTTAACTTTTAAAAAAAAGAGAGCTAACAGTGATTCAAATAGAATGGTCGACAAACCCCCATAATATTTCAATGGAGAATTTATTGTTAAATATTGTTGCATGGTTTGAAAGTTTAGATAAATAATTATTGGTCCAATAGTTCAACCCCAACATCACCTTTTTTAATTGCACTGCTGCATCTCGATAAATCCGAGAGAGCTACCTTTTGCTCTATGGTATTGTTGACTAATACTACCCTTTAAAAACAAATCAAAGTAAATTTATTTATCTCGGAATGGGGTGGATTAATTAATTCAAGTGGATAAAGAATCCCTACTTATACTAAAAAGTTATATGTTCGAATTATTATTTAACTTTTTTAAAAAAATGTGTCTTGGTCAGTAATTGCAATATAGAATGGTATGGAAATTATAAAAGCTAAAAAAGAGCTGCTTTAATTGAGCTTTCTTGGCCTTTTTCAACTTCCCTTCCCTTCATTGCTCTTTCTTTTTCAGTACAGCAATCAATTCTCATACAAAGTGCTAGTGAAAATGGAGTAATACAAAGTGCTGAATCCATTGATTGGTCGTTTATTTTACCAACTAATGAATGAATAATGGTGAATCTAATAATATGTAGCATCTATGAGATTTGATCGACAACGACAATCCCGCAATTTTTTTCTCCATTAAATCCCATGTTGCAGTATACTAAAAGGAGAAAAAATAGTTATCACTTCTAATAATCTTTAATCAAAGGTTCTAAATAATGAGTTTCAAATTCTGTTTTTCTCTCGTGAAGTCCAAGAGCAATAAGCAAAACGTCAACATCAGCCAACGAATTCAAGAATTACACATTCCGAATAAGTCTCACGATTGTATTGGTCAAGACTCATATAAGATTTTAGAATCACGATTTATTTATAAGAAATTTTGACTTGTTTCTTTTATTATATTAAAAGAAACAACTTATTTACATATTTTGAGATATAACAAGAACGATTTTAAAATTAATATGAAAAATAATTGCATATTTCAATATAAATAAATTGTATATTTTAATATAACAAATTAATTACACGATTTTAAAATTCACTATGAATACACAACTTAACCGGTTTCTAGTGTACCTAAAGATAAGTCTTTTTTGGTAGAAAATCTCATGATCTTTATTTCAAGAAAATGGCAATTCATTAATTTGGTTCTGTTTCAGGAAATTACTAAGTCGCATCCTAAACGACGTAGTTTTGAAATAAAAGAAAAAAATTGAGCATTTTTCCTTTATATCTTTCCTTTTCACACGAAGCCTACTTTGGGGCAAAATTTTATAGGTATTCGGCGATAGGAGCGAGAGATTCGATCGGCGCATAGCAACAAAAGGTTTGTGCATTTGCTCGAGACTTTGAAGATGGTGAAAGTTGCGACCTTCTTTGGTATGTCCTTTGGCGCCTTCCTTTTCTGGGAAACCATGGACAAAGTCCATGTTTGGATTGCCCTTCACCAGGATGAAAAGGTTATTTATTTGCTTTTTTCTGGATAATTTGAATATGTTTTTGTTTATGTATGTATTAATCTGTTGATTTTGCTTTAGAATGGAAAGAATTTTGGTGTTTTCGATTTGTGGTTTTTGATTTCGATGGGGGATTTTTTAACTGTGATGGTTTCTCGTCTGATATGCTGTTGGTATGGCTTTATCGTAGTTAGGGTTTTAGAGAATGAGCAATAAGTTTTCGAGGGAGAAGGGAGAGATTTGAAGATTTAGGTTTTACAGGATTGGGGATTTTTTCAGTTCGGATCAGGTTGCAATTCTGTTTTTAGTTCATTAAATTGTAAATTATGTTCTGCTACTGCTGCTTTGCACCAATGTCGCTGCTCGTATAACCTAATTGAATGAGAATAAGACATTTCACTGTTAAATTTCCCTTACTTTGAAGGTTTGACGACTTCATTAATTTATAAGGAATCAATCTTACCAAGATATTGTTTTTAAGCCTCCTACAAATTAATAGTGAATGTTCTTATGTGGTGAACAGTTTGGAAGATTTCCCATTAATTGTTAATTGGGAGTTTTGCCTGTTTTCAATTCTTGGTTGTGTCATTTCAGATAATCAGCCTCTTAGATTGGGACTTTCCAATGTTTTCATCTATATGTTGAGCTATTGGCCTCAACTTGTCTGATGTTCTATTTGGTACATTGGATGTGTAATCATAAATTGATGCATTTCTACAATAAGTTTGTGTTATTTTCTTACTTGATGTTGTTGTAACCTGCAGAAGGAGAGAATGGAGAAAGAGGCTGAGATAAGGAAAATGAGAGCGGAACTATATAAACAACAGGAAGAGAGGGATTCCCTTGCTAACTGATTGAACCATCATTACAGCCATGGCAGAACTTCCTCCTGTCATTTTTGAATTCTAGCTATCATGCTTTGCTGGATTCACATTATGTATGGATCTTGTGCGATACACACAATTGTTGATGATGTCTTTTGGGTTGCACTATGCACTATTTTGTTATAAATAATGTAGATGGGCTTTTCTGGTTTATTTGTTTCCAGTCTCTCATACTCAGCAATGGCACCTTATCTTTGTCCTGGTTTATTGATCATTGTCCTGGTTGATTGTACGTTTTTCTTGTCCTAATATTCTGCACTTTGGAATCTTAATAGTTATTTCAATAATTTTCGGGTTTGGTTGTCTTAACTAGATACATAATGTTACAGCCATGGCAGAAATTCCTCCTATCATTTTTTCATTCTAGCTATCGTGTTTTGCTATTTGCATTATGTATGGATCTTGTGCGATACACACAGTTGTTGACGATGTCTTTTGAGTTGCACTAGGCACAATTTTGCTATAAATAATGTAGATGAGATTTTCTGGTTTATTTGTTTCCAGTCTCTCATACTCACCAATTGCTCGTCTTTGTCCTGGTTTATTGATCATTGTCCTGGTTGATTGTACGTTTTTCTTGTCCTAGTTTTTTGCACTTTGGAATCATTATAGTTATTTCAATAATTTTGGATTTGGCTGTAACATACAATGTTGTTGAAGTTCTGCACATTTCACAAATTAAACTTAATCAAGTCACATTCTAGAGGCATGCGTATGTTTGCTATTTTTGGTATGCTTTTAGGAGCAATGGAGCAATATGCACTACATATAGCTATGTAAATGTGCTTTCTTTACAGGCAGTGCAAAATCAGGTCGATTGCATGGTTAAAACAATGCCTCTATTCATGGTCTTGTAACTTGTTATCGTTCCATATAATGCATCTTATGTAGTTTAGTCTCCTGTTGGAACTGCACAAAAAAAACTCCAAATAAAATAGAATTATCCAACTTTTAGGCACAATAGCAAAAGTGTTTCGTCATTTCTTCTGATACAAAAATATGCTACTTGATAACATAATGGGGACGAGAGAATCTCATGATCATTTTAAATGGAATCCCCCTTTTGACTATCTTAAGTCCATGAGACAGCTATGGGGAGTTGTAATGCTGTAACTTGACTAATGAATAGTATTCACCATCATCTCCAAGGGCAAGAAGGTCCGAACGCGATACCTGTTCTACAATCTTTCCATTCTTGAGAACTACGATACGATCAGCCATCTGTATTGTAGATAAGCGGTGTGCAACAATCACACATGTTCGGCCAACCATCATTTTGTCCAATGCTTCCTGTATTATATTCTCGGACATGCTGTCGAGAGCGCTTGTGGCCTCGTCCAGTAGAAGGATCCTTGGATTCTTCAGTATCGCACTCGCAAGTGCTATCCTCTGCTTCTGCCCTCCTGAAAGCTGCACCCCTCTTTCTCCACAGTAAGTTTTGTATCCATCCTGCATTGAACTGTTGACAAGGAACACAGGTTAATTAACTGTTTGTTTTCAAATACTGTAACATCCATTTCAATGATTATTTATGTACCTTATAAAGTCGTGAGCGTTTGCAAGTAACGCAGCTTCTTTGATTTCAGCTTCTGTCGCGTCATCTCTCCCATAAACTATATTTTCATGGATGCTTCCTGCGAAAAGTGCTGGTTCTTGGCTAACCAGCGCAACCCGTGATCTCAGCTCTTTCAGATTGTACTTTCTGATATCATGATCGTCTATCAGAACCGACCCTTTTATTGGATCGTAGAATCTCTCGATCAATCCAATGACTGTGGATTTACCACAACCACTTTCTCCTACAAGCGCGGTTGCTTTCCCAGCTTCGATCTTCAGACTAAGACCCTGGAAGATCATCTGTCCAGGCCGTGATGGATACGAGAAATAAACATCATCAAACTCTATCCTTCCTTCAAGTGTTTCTTCACCTTTGAGGCCTTCAGGATTGTCCAACTCAATCTTGCTTTTCCTGTCCAGTATTGCGAATAGAGATTTTACTGCCCCGCTGCCTTTTGATAAATCCGACGTCATAGTTCCAGCATCTGCAATGGTTCTGCCTGTAGCCATCAGAATGAAGAAATCTAAGAACAGCTGCTTTGCACTTATGGATCCCTTCGCCATCAAAGTCCCGCCGTACCAAAATGTTAAAGCAATTGCAGCTGTTGTTAGGAACTGGGAAATGCCTAATCCTGCACCAGAAACCCATGATTGTCTTTTGCTCTGTTCTCTGGGGCCTGTTAGTGTTTGTTCGAAAAAGCCGACGATTCTTTTCTGACAAGAGAATGAAGTGATAGTTCTGTGGTTCACTACTGCTTCACTTGCTAACTGGCTTCCTTCATTTTGTGCCTCTTGGGCTTTTACAGACATATGTTTCATCAAAACAGTTTTGAAGTAATAGCTGGTGATGATGAAAGGTTGTATTGCAATCAGTATAATTGCAAGTCTCCATGCAATGATCAATGCAAGGGCGAACGACAGAACAGCGTTCGCGAAAACCTGGATCAGCAACGACATACGATCTCCCACGAGAGAACGAACGGTGCTGGCTTCACTGGAGAGACGAGCGCAGATTGCAGCGCTCGTGTTTTCATCTTTGTCGAACCATCCGATCTCGAAAGTGAGAATCTTGCGAAGAACGAGCTCCCGCATTCGCTTGGTTAACCGTTCTCCCATGATGGAGAAATTGTAATGCTGGAGTAAGGTGCCGCAGAAGATGATGGCACCAATGATTAAGAACATGATGCTGTAAAATCTCTCTCCGAATTTATTTTCGACTTTTTGGGTTCGAAGTAAGCGGAGAGGAGAGATCCCATGCAGAATGAACTCACTGTCAGGATGGCCCCGACTCCAACCGCTCCAAACGAGCCAATCAACGCTCTCTTCCACTCCGGTGCATTCATTTCAAGTAACCGCCATTGTGAAGGACTTGGAGAAGTAGTAGAAGAATCCGTTTTTTCATTGCTTTCGTAACTGATACTGAAGGAGGAAAGCGGACTGTTTTGAATAGATGAAAGTAAACTCATGGGAAGTGCGATGGCAAAAGGGGAGGCGGGACTGTTGCCTAAAGATGAACCACGATGAGAGCTGACGCTACGGGGATACCTCAGTCTGTTTGGACTTCTTTCGTCCGGTGAGAGGTCATTAATAATGGCTGATTTCTGTAGTCTCACCATTTGACTGTAGAGTCCACCTTCCCCGTCGTTCATTTGCATCAGCTCATCATGAGAGCCCGATTCAACGACTGTCCCGGATTCAAGAACCATAACTTTATCAACGTTTGAATTGAAGAAAGGTGGTGAGCAATGAGCAGCGTCGTCCTGCCTTGTGAAGCGTGATCGATGGCCTCCTGTACGATGCTTTCGATTGTGAATCAAGAGCGCTTGTAGCTTCATCAAGTAGAAGGATTCTTGGATCTCTGAGTAATGCTCTGGCTATAGCAATTCTTTGCTTTTGGCCTCCTGATAATTGAACTCCAAGCTGCCCCACCTGAGTTTATGCATTACCAGACAAATTAAGTACAAGAAATCAAGCAATAAGTACAGATTCAAAGTATGGAGATTGCTCACTTGTGTATCGTATCCTTGAGGAAATTCGACGATGAAATTGTGTGCATTTGCAGCTTTAGCTGCGCTCATAACGAAGTTCTAAAGAAGCGCCGTCTTTTCCAAACAAAATGTTTTCCTTTATGGATGTAGCAAAGAGAACTGGCTCTTGACTTACCAGCCCAAACTGAGACCTGTACCATTTTAGCTGGAGTCTTTTTATTCTGTGCCCATCAAGTAATATATCTCCTTTCACGGGGTCATAAAATCGTTCAAGCAACGAAACGACGGTTGATTTTCCAGAACCACTCCCTCCCACAAGGCCAACTTTCTGACCAGGTTTTATCTTGAGACTAAGACTCTGAAGCACCAGCTCATCCTTTCTTGATGGATAACTGAAATAAACATGTCTGAACTCGATCTGTCCCCTTATATTTGGTATAACCGTCCCTTCGTCTTTCATAGAGTCTATTACAGGAACACGGTCTATCATCTCAAATATCCGTTGTGCAGCAACGAGCGCATCCGTGATGAAGGGTACATTAGGTAGAGCAGTCATGAGGGATCTGATATTAATTACAAGATGTTATATGAGTAAGTATAGTTGTTTCATTCAAAAGTATAAGTTGTTATACTGTAAAGTGATAGTTGTGCTTACATTCCTCCAGTGATGATGCAGACTCCGGCAATGAAAACATGGCCACCACTTTCGCCTTTTTCAGTAACGAGAAGGCCACCGACCCAAGACTGAAACCCCCACATTGCGAACATCATGGCCATGCTTCCTATCATCAAACCCTTCATTAATCCTTGCTTTACGCCGAGTTTCATGCTTTCTTGAAGAGCATTGCTGAACTTATCGACTGTTTTCTGCTCCCCACATAAGAATAAACAGTTCTTATGTTGGATATTGACTGTTCTACAATACTTCCTGCAACTTCATAGGTGTCCTTGCTCTTGACGCCCGTGTTCATCATCAGTTTTCCAAACACCAGCCCCGGGCCAATGAATGTCACCGCAAAAGGAAGAGAAACCAACGCCATTCGCCATGAAAGTAGGAACGAGACTACGAGCGCAAACACGAGTCCAAAAACCTGAGCCATGGTATTGGGTATCTGAAGCAGGAGAGGATTAAAACTCTGGTTTAACTTCAAAAGAACAAACTGAAAGATGTGTTGGTCTTGTATAAAATAGTTTTACCATGCAACTTGATTGCAACTAATACTTTTAACCAAAAAACTAATGCCTTTTAATGAAACAACTAATACTATTTAAAAATACACAAAAAATGTAAACTAGTTGAATATTAAAACTGATATATGTAAGACTTATAAGAACCTTATAAGCTATGACATCCTGAATGGCGTGAGCATCGGTGGAAATGTTCGAAATAACTTTGAAGGTTGTGGATGAAGCGTCTTGGTTGTCAAAGAAACCAACTTCTTGTCTGAGGACCGACTTCAAATATTCCGTCCGCATTCTTGATGTTTGCCTCTCCGCGGTTCTTGTCCAGCAAAGTCCTTCTGCATTTGTGTCCAATCTTTTCAACTATTTTTGGCAAAGTATAGCTTTATTCTGCAAATAATCATAAAAAACAGACATACCAAAGAAGCAAATGGAGCCCACTCCAAGAGCAACATACAACAGTCTGAGCCCATACTGCACAAAAACATAGAACAGATAAGTAAAACTCTGATATAGTACAAACTAAACCACTGTTTTAAGCAAAGGTTTATTCTGCATTCTGTCGAAAGTCGAACGATTCGTACCTTGTCCACCACCTCATTTCCAATAAATTTACCAGTACTTCCAAATGCATCAATCGATCCACTTGTGACGTACAAAGTCAGTGGAGACGCCAGTCCTTCTCCGATGGTGGCAAGACCGCCTACAAACATCAGCACCTTGTCAATCCTGTCTGCAAATCGGAAAAGTCCCATTTTCACTTCACAGATATCCCAAGTAAGTAGAACAAGATGTTCAAAGACTCAATATTCCATATGTGTTAATAATGTTCAGCAAGCTTTTATTTCGTTTTCGGATGAATAAGACGTATTCTCCATTCAGCATGATAGATGCATAAACAATCATTTTTCTGTCTTAGCTCTGTTGTATTTTACAGGAAGATTAAAGGAGTGACACTTCACTACTTGACATATAGTATATTAGTTAACACATTTGGATCATTGATTAGCATAAGATGTGAGATTTGGAAATTTAAACGGACACATCAAATTCTGTCTTTTTTTAGATAAAGCATAACCTGGGCGGCTGTTATTAATCAGTGCTCTTACAAGATTCTGTGGATATTCAACTTATTCTGGTGTATGATTTTTTTTTTTTTTTTTCATTTGAGCCTAATGTTTCTTAAGTTGCAGATTTTGATACATTCTTGGATTCAAGTAAGTAATATAATAGTTCTTTTTGTAACAAATATACTACTACTGTGACAAAAATCAAGAAAATTTACATGGCAAATGGTGTTTCAATTTTGCATATTTGGACAGTTGAACCTCAAATAATGAGCTTATAATCTGATGCACAAAAGACAGAAATGATAACCCAATAAACCAATAACATGATTACATCCTTATAAAGAACACAAACTAAAGGACAATGAATGAAGCCCAAAACAGACTTTAGTACTACGAAAGAGTCAAGATTTTGTGAGTAACCTGTGAATATATATAGCTGTCTCTTTCTGTCAAAATTAAATCTTTATAAGGAATACTTCTAAAAAAAACAAAGTTTATAGTCTGTTTCAATGGAAACGTCCACAGTGCAAGAGCCAAAACATCAGAATCATGAATGCCGAATGGAATGGAAGAATCTGATACCAATTTTTCGTGTACCTGATTAAGGTTTTTGCATTTTTAAAGAAAACGGTGCAATTCAGACAAAAGAACTAAATATCTATACATAACTAATAGTAAAATGTTACTAAATATAGTAATTTTTTTCGGCAAAAAGTTCTGCTTACTAAATTTGTTCACGACTTGGCCCATAACCTCCATTGCTTCTTCATTGTTGGATCTACTAATTCAAAGTCCGATATATACATATATTATATATCATATCTATTTAATTTTTAGTACAATTATGTGCTTATACTGTTATACATGTAAATTGAACAAAATTCATTGTCCAATTCCCACTATATCCATTTCAGTTTATTGGCACGTATCCGAAATTACCATATTATTACGTATGTAATACACTTAATCTATACGTCTCTGAATTAATATACATACACTTAATTTATACGCCTCTAAATTAATAACAAAATGTTATGCTAAATACAGTAAAAAGTATTCGATCAGCAAAAAAATTTGTTTACTAAATTCGGTAATACACCCCATTACTTAATATAAATCGTTCAGCATCCCACCACCCAAATCTCAATAGAATTATTTTATTTTTACTTTTATTATTAATTAACAGTAATATTAAGAAATAAGTACTGATCGATGATATTTTGGGATTTAAAACAAAATTATCCCATAATTTTCCACCTTAATTGAAATGGTCCCGTAACTATCGATTTTCAACAGCCTGGGACCAAATTGGAACAAATTGAATATATATGAGACTAAATTGAAAAAAGTTGATAACTACAGGATCATTTTGATTTTAATAAAGGTAAAAAGTTATGAGACGATTTTTTGTTTAAATCCCTGATATTTTCGTAAAACAAAAAAAATTATTGCTCAAAGTTTGAAATACATAAATTCATGGGATATATGAGAGTAATCAATATTCCTTACATTTGGAAATGATTATAGCTAATGAAATGATTATTCATTTTGAAAAAGTTATAGCAAGCATTGTATTTAAAATAAATTCGAGAATGACAAGTTCATTCCCAAACAAATTACAAGTTTAAGATGAGTTTCTTCCAAAGGAATATTCGTGCTTTTGAATTTTGTGAAAGTTTGTTTTCTTTATTGATCTATGACTTCCAATGATAATCTGAATTTAGAGATGCTAGAAATTTGGATCAAACACGACTTTTTGATATTAACCCATGCATGTTATTCATTAAATCTTATGTTGAACGAGTTATTAATTTTTAGAACTCTTTAAACATATTTTATTGAGAAGGTTGCATAGAAGGTTGCATATTCGGGTAGCACAACAATTATACCATGCAATAGTTGAGACATCATCGGGACCAATGTAGGACCACGGGTGGCGATTTTGAGAATGATATAGACTTTATTAGATACTAAACTCCCTTTAAGTTTCAAAGAATATAATTTCCAGTGATATCTCTTATGCTATGACAAAAAATAAAATAAGGAATAATCATTTTAAAACGTCGAACTTCTCTTGAGAAAGTCAGTTTTTAGTCAAGGATAGTTATACGTTGCCGTGTCCATATTAACCAAATATGAAAGTTTGAAATTTTGATATGTGATGGGGATGATGAGAGCAAAAATGCGACAAACAACATGATTTAAGTATTTCAAAATTTATAGAAAAAACATCTCCCAAAGTGTTAAAGCGTCAATACTCAAATTATACCCTGTCTCACCGTGAGACCGTCTCATGCAAGTGTGTCTCAAAGAAAATATATAAATTAACTATTTCTACTTTATTTAGTACAAAAACGAGCACACATCTTTTTCAGTAGAGATTATTATAGCAAACGATAACATTATATTCATTTTAAACTCACAAGTCGTACAACGCACGGGTGATATACTAGTTAAATTATAAAGTATCTGAGTCGTTTTGCCTAAAATCATTCCAAAAATCAGGCGTATTTCAACATTTTATACATCAAGGAGCTTCGATTCAATTAGGAAGAAAAATACTAACATTGTTTAATAGCTGAAATTTTGAAGATAAATGAGAGTCAGCAAATTTTAGCTATGTCATTTTTCGCCTTTCTTTAACTACCGTTTTCAGGGATAGAAACCAAAATAGTCCCATAAATTTTCATATTTCTTAAAATAATCTCAAAAAAATTTGATCTACGAAATTCATTCCAATTTTACGTAAATTGTATCATTTTCATCCCAAATTTGCTGGAATCCACGAAACGACATCATTTTTTATCATACATTTCAGTCGGAAATCTCCAAATTGAATGCTCACATATAAGGAGCATGACCAAAAACGACGTCGATTCATCAATTCCGGCGAATTTGGGACGAAAATGGTACACTCGCGAAAAATTAGGATCAATTTCGTACATCAAATTTTTTATGACTATTATAAAAAATGTGAAAAATTATGGGACAATTTTGGATTTTATCCCTTTAAAAGTATTTTATTTGTGGGCTTTTTGTTTTATCCGGCTTTGTGGGCTTTTATTTGATCCAGTTTTTAGCGTTTTGAATTTTTTGTGGGCTTTTTAGTTGTCCCAGTTGTCAGTGTTTGAAGTTTTTGTGGGCTTTTGTTTGACCCAGTTAGTGTGTCTTGTTTTTTGTGGGCTTTTATTTGATCCGGTTATATGCACATTATGATTACCATTTCTTTATTTTAATCGGTTCCGTTACTATTTGCATTTACATCATTACACGACTAGTACATATATCGTGTATATTATTGAAGGCGTGATGTAACATGTACCCATAAAATGATATATATACAATGCTATAAAAATAGAAACAACGGAAAACTGAAAAAGTAGGTTAAAGAAAATCGTCACCTGCAAAACTAACTCAGCATGTATGGCATGTTAAGCAATAATATAATCTAAAATAGATGTATATATGTACAAAACTCACCTCCAAAAATAGTAATAAAGGAAACTCTTATCCTCAATTTCCGTTAAAAAAGGGCTGCAAGTATGAAAATCACAATGGTGCACAACGTATCTACGTGCCTATATATGTGCCTAAAAGATCACATTTCTTGATACATAAAATTAACATTGCAATCATGGCAATTGGAAAGGTTCTCATAGTTTCTTCTATGTTCTTTGCTATGTTTTTAGGCCTTGCAGAGAGCATAGAATTCACCGAAAAGGATGTTGTGTCAGAGGAGCAGCTGTGGGATTTGTACGAGCGATGGAGGAGCCACCACACTGTGTCACGTGACCTCAGTGAGAAAAAAGAGCGATTCAACGTGTTTAAGGCCAACGTGCATCACGTTCATAAAACGAACATGATGGACAAGCATTACAAACTGAAGTTGAATAGGTTTGCTGATATGACGAGTCATGAGTTTAGAAACTTTTACAGTTCTAAAATCAAGCATCATAGGATGCTCCGTGGTAGCAGGGCTACCACGGGATTCATGCACGAAAAGGTTGATAATTTGCCTGCGTCGGTTGATTGGAGAGCTCAGGGTGCTGTTACTGATGTCAAGAATCAGGGAAATTGCGGTGAGTTTGTTGTTTTAATTATCAAGTGATTTTTTCCTTTCTCAGTTCTGTTTTGTAATGAACTTTTTGTTGTGTTTTGGATGTTGACAGGGAGTTGTTGGGCTTTTTCGACTGTGGTGGGAGTTGAAGGCATTAATAAGATCAAAACGGGGAAGTTGGTGTCTTTGTCCGAACAAGAATTGGTGGATTGTGAGAAAGACAATGATGGATGCAACGGAGGATTAATGGAGAGCGCGTACGAGTTCATCAAGACACAAGGTGGCCTAACAACCGAGGACAAGTATCCTTACAGAGCCAAAGATGGAAGTTGTGATGCATCAAAGGTGGGATCTTTCAATAAAACATTGTCCTTAAACAAATACTAATGTGATTTGACTGACATAGATTTTCATTTGTTTTTAATAGGCGAATGCGCCTGAGGTGGTGATCGATGGCCACGAGAATGTGCCTGAAAACGATGAAAACGCACTGATGAAAGCTGTCGCGAACCAACCTGTGTCTGTAGCTATAGATGCTAGTGGATCTGATATGCAATTCTACTCAGAGGTGCAACTTAAGTTATTTGCAAGATTGAAATGTTTGAAATTTAGAATGATCTAAAATTGTGTTTCTTGATTGTAGGGTGTGTATACGGGCGATTGTGGGACGGAGCTAGACCATGGGGTGGCTGTGGTAGGGTACGGGGCGACTCTTGATGGGATTAAATATTGGATAGTGAAGAATTCATGGGGGACGGAATGGGGAGAACAAGGGTATTTCAGGATGCAACGTGAGGTCGATGCACAAGAAGGGTTGTGTGGCATAGCAATGCAGGCGACGTATCCTATTAAATTGTCGTCGGATAATCCGCAACCACCATCTAAAGATGAGCTCTGAGTTGAGTTGAGTTGAGTTGAGAGAAATGTTTACACTAAGTTATAGATATTGCAGTTCATATGTTGTAAGAGATGTATTTGTCTTTGGTAATATGTTTGTTTGAGGGAATAAAAGGTGATATTTGAATGAAAAATGAAAAAGTCTTCTGTGATTACTGAAATCAGGAGTCAAGTTTAGATCATATTAGCAGAAAATGGGGTTGGGATGTTGAGGAAAATGATGGAAACAATTGAATCTCTCAAGACAAGTAGAAGTAAAATAAATTTCTCATATAGAAATTAGTTTTTCACAAACTCTCTTGTGAAACTTGTTCGTAGTATGAAACTCATAACGTTATATTTATAAACTGATATCACTACTTTTATCGAAGAGCAGAAGGACTTCCACCGACATGGTAAGATCGTTAAAGGCTCAAACCCGACGTTCATTGTACTAATACCAAAGAAGGAAGGGGCGAGTGATTTGGGGGACTTACGTCCAATTTCCCTCATTGGCAGCATGTACAAGATTCTATCAAAAATTCTTGCGAAAAGGCTTAGCAAGGTTCTAGGAAAAGCCATATTCGATAACCGGTTGGCATTCATCCGAGGTAGGCAAATTTTAGATGGAATCTTGATTCTCAATGAAGTAATTGAAGAAGCTAAGAGAAGGAAGAAATAAGCTTTCATTTTCAAAGTCGATTTTGTCAAAGCCTACGATTCGGTAGTGTGGAAGTTTTTGGACGAGATGATGGAATTGATGAACTTCAGCCCAAAGTGGAGAAGCTGGATAATGGAATGCATCTCCTCCGCAACAACATCGGTCCTAGTCAATGGCAGCCCTTCTGGGCAATTCAATCTTGAGAAGGGATTAAGACAAGGTGCCCCCCTATCACCATTCCTATATCTTATTGTTGCTGAGGGCTTGAGTGCGTTGATTACAAAGGCGGTCGAATTGAAGAAACTGGAAGCAATCGAGATTGGGGTAGACAAAATCAAGGTATCTCGTCTACAATATGTCGACGATACGATCTTTCTTTGCACTGATAATATGGAAAATGTGAGATGCTTGAAATATATTCTATGTAATTTTGAATTAATTTATGGATTACGAGTGACGTTCCATAAAAGCAGTCTGGTAGGAATCAATGTGAATGGGGAAAAACTGGATGAAGCGGCTGGAATTCTTGGGTGTGCAATTGAAAGGTTGTTGAAACAGTATCTTGGGATCAAAGTAGGTTTGGACCATCATCGTCAAGAATTGTGGAAAGTCCTGGTGCAGAAAATTCAGAAAAGACTAGCAAGATGGAACAACAGGTATATTTCTTTGGGAGGAAGAGCTACACTCATTCAAGTCATGCTCTTGGCGATGCCAATTTACCGCTTGTCCTTTTATAAAATTCCTAAAGCCACTATACGAGAGTTAAGAACCATACTGAGGAAATTCCTGGGGGGGGGGGGGGGTGTGAAGAGAGTGACAAAATCCATTGGATAAAATGGTCTGAAATCTTCAAAGGTAAAAAAAAAAAATTGGGGGAGGGGGAGGGTATGGGAATTAGGGAATTGGGTCTTTTTAATAAGGGTTAATTCTAAATAAATACACGATTTTTTGGCTAAATATCAATTTAATCACGACCTTTAAGATTATTGTATTAAAACCCAACCTTTAATAATATTATTGCAAATCGATACACGTTTTTTTCCTCCGGGCGTGAAGAGATGATGTGGCTCACCGGAGCATGTGTATACTTTCCAGTTATGATGATACATATTAAATAAAAAAAATTAATTATTCCACATCATATTACACATCCTCTATCCTTAACATTTTTAAAATAAATTAAAACAAAAAATAATAATTAAAAGAAGTTAAAATCTAAAAAAAACAATTAAAATATAAACAAACAATAAAAAACCAAACATTTCATCTTCATCATCCCTTCATCTTCGCCCTTGCACCGCTGCATCTTCACCAAAAAGTCAATTGGTTCTGCAAAACCCAAAACCCTCATAATCGCAAAACCATATACTCCATCCCAAATTTGAGTTATGTGAATCCCCAAAATTGAATTTTGCACCAAAATCACAGAATCCCCAAAGCAAATTCCTATCCCCAAAATCGCATACGCGAATTTGGTTCAAATTTGCAGGAAAAAAATTCTACATCAAATTTGCATAACTACACATCAAATAAACAACAATTAAAATAAAATCAATCTCAAATTGCAAATGAAATTTCTATCCATTTTATAAAATTGATCGAATCTCAATGAACAATTTATAAATTTAGTTTAAGGAGGGGTTGAGGGAGTGACAATAAACAATGAGTGGACTGAAAGGGGGAAGAGAAATTGAAGGATTACATTTAATTTTGTTTAATTTTGAAACATGAGAACATATTTAATTTTGAAACATTGACAGTGAGAATTAATTTTTAAGGTTTAGAATTTAGATTTAAATAATTGTTTTTATTTTTTTTAGATTTTTTTGTTTGTTTTTATTTTGTTTATAATTCACCTTTTCAATATTTTTTATATTTCTGATTTAGTCATTTCATCCTACGTGTAGTCTGATATAACAAAAACAATAGTTTCGACGAGACACATCATCTGTTCACGGATGTTGGAAAAAAAATGTGTATTAATTTGCAACAACATCAAAGGTTGAGCTTTTATACAATAATTTTGAAGGTCGTGATTAAATTGATATTTGGTCTAAAGATCGTGTATTTATTTAGAATTAGCCCTTTTAATAAATCTTTGTTGGGGAAATGGGTGTGCAGGGTGTTGAATGAAAAGGAGATTGTGGGTGAGGGTGCTTACATCAAAATATGGGAGTTTTGAGGGAGATAGGAGAGTGAGAATAAGAGGGAGATGTAGAGGAAGAGGCTCGAGTTGGTGGAGTGACTTGAAAAAAATATATTGGGGGGAAAGGAGAGAGGGAATTAAGTATGATTTTGTGAGAATACTGGGAAATGGGGAACATACGAATTTCTGGTGGGATGAATGGGTTGAGAGAGAATGCTTGAAAGACAAATTCTCTAGACTCTTCAACTTGAGTCTACAAAAAAATTCATGCATTAGTGAGATGGGGAAGTGGGGGAAGGGGATTGGGTTTGGGAATGGAGTTGGAGAAGGGGGTTGATGAAGAGGGAGAGGTGTTTACTTAACGAGCTACTAACACTTATTGACGAGAACAAACCAAAGCAAGAAAATGAAGACACGTGGTCCTGGAAGTACACCCCGAACGGTTTATACTCAGCAAGCAAGGCGTACGAAATTCTGCACAGGAAACAAGAGCAACGCACGGGAAATCAGCCAGACATGGAGATCTTCAAGAAGATTTGACGAAACTATGCACCAAGAAGAATTCAGATTACAACATGGAAAGTGTTAAGAGAAAGAATGGCGATAAAAGACAACCTAGCAAGAAAAGGGATTTCATTGAGCAGCGACTATTTAAAATGCATCTTATGTGGAGAAGAAGAGGAAAACACCTCACATCTTTTTTTCAACTGTAAGCTTGCATCTACAATCTGGGCGCAAATTTATCAATGGCTGAATTTTGTGTTTGTACCTCATTCGATACCAACCATAAACTTACTTCAGCATAGTGCCTTACTCGATGACCCGAAAGGCAATAAAGTGATTATAAGTTTATGGGTTGGCATTGTTTGGGTTATATGAAGGGCAAGGAATGAACTATACTTTGAGAACAAAATTCTAGTTGTGAACAAGTTAGTTGAGGAGATTAAAATTAGAACATGGTCATGGATTACGACAAGAGAGGAGGCATCGAAGGACATACCAGTTTCAAACTGGGTTTGAGACCCATTAGTTAGATTGGAGAGATTAAGTGATGTGACATGAGACATATGAGTCTGTAAACATTGTAAAATGGTTGAGTGCCCTTTGTAATCTACACTTTTATAAATTCTTTTTTTTACTGTTAAAAAAATATATATATATACATATATTATTTAATATTTTTCACACTTATAAATTTGTTTTTCTTTTATCAGTTTTCTGATTATGTATCCAAGATCACAAAGAATTCTAATTGTCGCATCACTACCAAATAATTTTGTATCGAAGTTCAAAAATAAATAAACATTATAAAATGTTATTAAAATTTTAGATCATAACTAAATACAAAATAAAAAAAAAAACTTGATTTTTTAATGAGGAATCAATTAATCTAACCAATCGCTCACTCTTGAGAGATAATTTTATTTTTACTCCTGTAAGTTTGGACGATTCCATTTTTAGTCCTGTAACTTTTTACTTTTTTCAATTTTAGTCCTGAATGTGTCAATTTCAGTCCTTTTTGGTCGGAAATATTAAAATCTCGCCGGAATCTCGTCGGAATAGGCATATGCACCTCACGTGACACTTCAAAATTGATCCATTTTTTTGTTACATGATAGTCCATCTGCGTAGGTCGCCGGAAAATTAAAAAAATCTCAATTTTGAAGTGTAATGTGAAGTACACATGCTTATTCCGACGAGATTCCGACGAAATTTTAAAATTTCCGACCAAAAAGGACTTAAATTGATACATTCGTGACTAAAATTGAAAAAGTAAAAAGTTACAGGATTAAAAATGAAATCGTCCAAACTTACATGACTAAAAATAATATTATCTCTTTTCATTGATTTTCCTTTTTCCACCAAGATATTATTAATATGGGATAAACAGTAAAACATGATTACATTGAGTGCAATCTACGATTGAACACCAATCAGATTGGGTGCAAGTGCAACCTAGGATGAAAATATCGATATCGCAAGTAATATCGCAACCTTAATTTTACGGATATATCGATATCGCAAAAAATTTAGAAAAATGACGGAAATTATGTTAAAAATTTGGAAATTTGACATGAAATTTTACAGGTTATTATAACACTCAATTATGCATTTCATTTAAAATCACAACAAAATGAAATGTTTAAATAAAAAATATTAGCAATACACTACATAAACACTGTCCATCAAAAAACATCTGACAATACAATATATAATACAATATAAAATGACTAAAATTACATGATAAAATATAATTAGTACCAAAATGATGACATATGAGGTTCAAAAATAAAAGATGGAATGGAATCTCTATCCAAACAATACTGGTACCAACTCATCACATTAAAGAACTCATTAATATAATTATGCAAAGAAAAAGTTGAAGAATCTCTGCAAAGTATTAATGACAAGAAAGAAAAATGGTGGAATCAATTTTTTTTAAAAAAATTTGAAAACTGTAATATATCCCGATATTATGCGATAACGTACGATATTTCGCGATATTTTCACTCTTCATGGTAAAAAAAAATTTACACCCAATATTCATATCGCATGGTCCAAAAAAGCAGCGATATATATCGCGATTTTTTAATCCTCGGATGCAACACACACATCCATCTCAAAAGCTCCGTCCACCCCGTTTCCCAATACATACATTTCAAGAATTTACGATGAAATGGATGAAATGAGAATTTCAGCGTTCTTTCTTTTCCAGCTTTTGGTTATGGCTTCAACAACCCGCTGTTGAAATGTCAGGGTCACTCTGTTACGCCGTCAACGTATTTCAACAGTCATGATCACTGTTTTTGTTTAGAACTCTTCGAAAACATCAAACTCGGAGCAAATTCTCTCTAGCTAATGGACTCTGCCACCTCTCGCCCTGCTGTGGTCATCGATAATGGCACTGGGTAACTGTTACAATTCAACGATTTTTTTATTTTCATATTGCTGTTTAAGTGTTTGATGAAATGCCTCACTGATTAAAGTTTTGTTGATTTGGGTAAATCTTCCACATGGGTCTGCTTGTTTTGATGTGGGTTTTGCTAAAGGTTGAATCTTTTCTATTGCAGGTATACCAAAATGGGTTTTGCTGGAAATGTGGAGCCATGTTTTACAGTCCCAACTGTAGTTGCAATAAACGATTCATTTGTGAATCAGGCTAGGCCTAGTTCTAGAAAAGGCAGCAATTGGATGGGCAGCATAACGCAGGGGTGATGGCGGATCTTGATTTTTATATAGGTGAAGAGGCATTGTCTAGATCTAAATCTAGTGGCATTTACAATTTGAGTTATCCTATTAAGTATGGGCAAGTGGATAATTGGGATTCAATGGAGAGGTTCTGGCAGCAGTGTATATTTAACTATCTACGGTGCGATCCAGAGGATCACTACTTTCTGTTGACTGAGAGCCCGTTGACTGCGCCGGAGAATCGGGAGTATACTGGAGAGATCATGTTTGAGACATTTAATGTTCCTGGACTCTACATTGGAGTGCAGCCTGTGCTTGCTTTGGCTGCTGGATACACAACATCCAAGGTTGGTTTTCAGTTGGGTGGTGTTGGAGTGTGAGTTTTTTATGTGTGGAGATTCTTTTGTGGGATCATAACAGCCCCATTGTATGAAGAATTGACCTATCGTTTTAAAAGTCTTGGGATGGGGATTGAAATTGTGTAGATATGGTCTTTGAGCTGCAGAAATTAATGATATGTAGGGAACTGTCGTGAGGAATTCTTGAGTGAAACGTAATTTTTTATGCATGAATTAATATGTGGAATGTCGGAATCTGCATTACTGACTTGGATTTTTCATTTATGGGTGAACATGTGCTCTGAAGCTAATCCTTTTGATTTAGGATCATGGAGATACAGATTGTTCTAATGTTGTTTTAATTAGTGTCTAAACTATGAACAGAAAAGGTTGTTTCAGGTGACATGTACATGGAGGATAGTGCTAATGCAAGGGAATATAATTTTTCTTAAGTTGTGTGGTTGAATGATCAACTGCACTGGAATGAACTACTATCTGCAGTCAATTTTAGATAGATTAAAATTTGATTTCTAAACTGAATCCTAATCCTTTACCCACTCTTCATCTATTCTGGAGCTTGTATAGTTAACCTCAGCCAGCTAATGGCATTCTAAGTCTCTGCTCATATAACAAGACGGGCATGAAAGAATGCAAAACTTTGTACGACATAATCAAGAATTACTTCTTGAAAATATTGTTTTTCTTATACTTCAATACTTCTTCTTAGTGTGAGATGACAGGTGTTGTAGTGGACATTGGAGATGGGGCAACTCATGTAGTCCCTGTTGCCGATGGTTACGTTATTGGGAGCAGCATTAAGTCCATCCCAATTGCAGGGAAAGATGTAACTCGATTCGTCCAGCAGCTCATGAAAGTATGATTTTCCACTATTTTGTTTTTTTTTTGAAATTGTAATGAAAAAAATTGTAGTTAAAATCTGGAGGAAACAAATGGATATGCAAATTTGGACTTACAGATGACCTGCTTTCATTATGTTATATCTCTAAGGGGTAGTTTGTTTACAGTTTTGAGGGGATTTGAAATCCTGTAGAGGGGATTTGGAAGGATTTGGTATAAAGTAAAAAGTGTATTTGTATTTTGTATATGTTTGGGAGTGTGGATTTTATAGGATTTGATAAAGTAGGATTTTGAAAAAGTAGATGATAGAAATAATATTATATTGTAAAAAGTAATGTAGAAATGATTTGATGATTGTTTAATGATTAATGTGTTTGTATATTATATTATATAATGATAATAAAGTAAAAAAGGAGGAGAGAGAGTATTGAGTTGGATATATAATAATAATTGGAAAGTGTGTGATAGATGATTGATACTTGATAGTGTATTGAAAATTGTGTTTGAAAAAGGTAAAGTAGGTGTATTATAGGTATTATAGAGTAGAATTTTAGAGGATTTAAAATTCTGTACCGAAATCCTAATAAACAAATGGGAATTTGGGATTTGAAATTCTGAAAGCCACTTTCAAGCTGTAAACAAACTAGGCCTTAGATATCCTTGTTATACATAATGACGAGAATATGCTTCAATTGATTAAATAAAATTTTATCTTCTTTTGTTATTTGGGCGAGAGAGTATTTCATTCCTGGTTTGTTCTGTGCAGGAAAGAGGAGAGCATGTTCCACCTGAGGATTCCTTTGAAGTAGCACGGAAAGTAAAAGAAATGTATTGCTACACTTGTTCCGACATTGTCAAGGTACTGACTTCAGAACTAAGGTTATCTGAAATTTCTTAATAACGCAAAATGGAGCACATAATATGCAATCATTTGAAGCATGGGTAAATGAAACATATCTTGAAAAATGAATATCAAGTTGCAAGATTTGACTTCCCCTTAATTTTCTGTTAATCTCTCGAGAAACGTAAGGGTTGTTTTTAACTAGTCTATGCTGTTTGACAAGTTCAGGAGTTCAATAAGCATGACAAAGAGCCAGCAAAATACATTAAGTAGTGGAGAGGTACCAAACCCAAGACTGGGGCTCCATATACTTGTGATATAGGCTATGAACGCTTCCTTGGTCCCGAGGTCTGCTTTCTTCACTGTCTTTATGCATGTTTAACCAAGTTGTGAATACTGTTCTATATATTTTTATTTTTCCATATGTAAACTTAAAATTATACTTCCTCCGTTCCATTTTAACTGACGTTTAAGGTTGTTTCATGCAAATTAAGAAGGTAATTTAATAGCAATTAATTATGTATAAAATGACCTTCTAATCCTTTTATTTACACATTCATATTGAAAAGTGGTGTATAGTGCTTAATGTATATAATGAAACGGTAAAACTTGGAAAGTGACCATTTGATTCTTCTAGGTAATTGTAAAATGAACTATATTGGAACAATTTTTCTTCTAGAAAGATAGTTTATGATTCTTTTAATGCATATGTTTTTGTTCAGGTCTTCTTCAACCCTGAAATCTACACTAGTGATTTTACAACCGCTCTGCCTGATGTAATTGACAAATGTATTCAGTCCGCGCCAATAGATACAAGAAGGTCGTTGTATAAGGTAAACATGAATGAATTGATTACCATAAAAACTTTTCTTTTTTGTGATTAAGCTTCCCTTTTTAAAATTCTAAAACTCATTCGAGATAATTTAGAATATCGTATTATCTGGAGGATCAACCATGTTCAAAGACTTCAACCGAAGGCTGCAAAGGGATGAAAAAAGATTGTTGATACTCGAGTTCTCACATCTGATGCTAGGCTCGGCGGAGATCTAAAGGTAACTTACTAGTTTATCTCATTACATGGAATATTCATAAATTTTGTGTTTGAACGATAGAATTCTTTTTCTAGTCACAACCTGTGGAAGTAAATGTAGTTAGTCATCCTATCCAACGGTGTGCAGTTTGGTTTGGAGGCTCTGTATTCGCGATCCACTCCTGAGTTTTTCACGGTATGATTTTTTTGTTTTTAACGTGCCTCAAAGTTTACATTCTTTAAATGCAACCTATCTCGTTCATTCGTGTACTTGACCTGAAGTTGGATAATGAGGTCTCTCTATAAACGAACCTACGCAGGCTTGCCATACAAAAGCAGAATACGAGGAATGTGGAGCAAGCATATGCCGCACAAACCCAGTTTTTAAGGGAATGTATTGATAGGAAGACGAACCATATTCGTGCTTATAGTTGCGGCGATATACGCTTGTAGCCATCTTTTTCTGGGATTGACATCCTGGAACCAACCGTCTTACAGCTGCATTCCCATTGCACGTTATTTCTTACAGATGATCGGATTGCAGGAAGGCGACGACGTGATTCATTTTCGCGTATTCGTTTTGAGATGGCTGTTTGTCATCTCTGCAGTTGAGCTCAGATGTTCCCATTTAACAGACAATAAATTTCAGAGTTAGGAGATTATTTGTTTTAGCCTATTCCTATTTGTAGCTACTAGTACAGTAGTACTTACTTCTCATACACCTTGAACCGATTTGTCTGTTGTAATTTCACAAATGCTGAGATTTTCTTCTCTGTTGTAATTTTATTAGTTATTCAATCATCCCATTTAGTTGTGTTTATATTATGGTAAAGTTGTCCTCTAAATTCATCAATCTGTTTGTTTTCCTCTTAAATAATCAGAATATCAGTTTGATCTTAATCATCTTAACAGTATGTATTTGTTAATATAAAATGCACTTGAGTTGCAAGTTGCACCTATTGTACACAAGACCTTGTTTCACAAAGAAATAATTCTACCATTTACTAGTACATATTTTAATTTACGGGCTATTGAATGAAGGTTGGCCCACGGGCTTCCATTCAAACGAAAAGGAAGTAGCATATCAAATGGGCCAAGCTGTAATTAAATCCTACGGCCCATACAATTTGGAATTTTTGGGTCCGGCTCTATTTTTTCCCAATAATTTCTTAATTTATTATTATTTGTTAATATTTTATTCACGGATTTACTTCTCAATTTGACAATAATTTTTTGCGAAAAAATTTAATAATTTTTAAATTTGGGCCGATAATTGTTACTCCCTCCGTCTCATACTTGTTTATTTACCCATTTTCATAAAAAGGTAATAAAGTAACTACCACATTTTCACTATCTCCTTCCAACATTTTAAAATTACATCTCATGCCATTAATTTTACCCACAAAAAGTCATCTACTTTAATAATAAAGTAAAAAGGACTATAATACCCTCAACTAAAACTCATTTAATCTCTTTAAATACTAATAAACAACTCTCACATTAAAACTTGTGAAAAAAAGAGGTAAACAAATACAGGACGGAGGGAGTATTATATAGAAAAAATTACAAGTGTGAAAAAAAAAGAGGTAAACAAATACAGGACGGATGGAGTATTATATAGAAAAAGAGGTAAACAACTAGATACAAGATTGAGCAAACCATTACAAAAGAGGATACAAACGTAAATTTTAAAGGAATTTTTAGTTCAAATTTGAACTAAAAGCTGCATAAATTTTTTTGACTTTGTATCTAAGTTTAAGTTTTTCAATTGAATGGAATGTTTTTCTCCTTATATATATATACATATCTCACATTACACTAGTTTACGCTAAAATTTATAATATCCAAATTTGTTCATCGCACGAAACAATTACTAGTAAATTAAAAGAGTGAATCTCATGTTCATTAGGTGCATCATGCACTTCATAGTGTATTTTAGAATCATGCAATTTATTGCACTTAAATATGCAGTTTGTTTACATTGAACTATGCAACTTGTTTCCCAAATTAATAATTACACGGTTTAATGCAAACAAATTGCGTATTTTAATGCAACAAATTGCATAATTATAAAATATACTACGAAGTGCATGATGCACCTGGTGCATATAAGACTTAGCCCAAGTTAAATTATACTTTTGGTTTATTTACTAGAAATTTTGTCAAAATAGGTTTCCTTGTATATAAAAGGCGGGTTGGGTTGAGTATTTACCACCACATTTTTGAATTTAGGTCTGCGGGTTGGAGTTAAATTTGGGGCGGGTTGCCATGGTTTTTTTTTGTTTAGAAAAAAAAATATTTTTTTTAATAATATCATTAAATTTAATTAAAATACTAAAATATAAATACAAAAAATAATTTATTTCTCACTTACGGGCACACAACATATAAAAATTGTTTTATTTATTACGACTATTTTGTGGATATTATTGCTTAATCTTTTAGTTTATTGTAAGTTTTGTTTGTTTTAATTATTCATTAAAGCATTGTTCATATGATGCTTAAACTTTACACAAACTCTCATGTGAAAAATATTCATATTATGAATTTGTCACGCCCCAATTTTCATAATAGAATATTTTTCGTAAAACACTTGAATATCTAACGTTAAAAGGTGTGAACTAAAATTTTAACATAAGAAAATGACTTGCGAACTTATTAAACAATAAATTTAATTCATAATCAGCGGAAGACTTTAAAGATCAAATAGCATCTCAAGAAAATTAAATTTAAAATATCAATTTTACCAACACATTCTAACTCATGAAAAACTTAACTTTCTGAAACTCGATAAAGAAACTAAACTGGTTCGATGTTCTCAAATAATAAATGACACCAAATATTATCATCCATCGCCTCTCCCCACCATCAGTTCCTTAATCTGAAAAATGTTAAATGAAGGGATGAGTATGCAAGCACACTCAGTGGGGACAGGTTAATTTAAATTAAATACTACAAATAAACATTCATGTTATTAATGCTAATATAGTTTTGTCACATATAGATACCTTACCGTCGATACTTTTCCATGGATACCTGCAAAATTATGTCATAGTTATTTTATGATTAGAAATATTGACACTCATACTTTGCCAATAGAAACTTTATCACGTATACTTTGTCAATAGAACTTTGCCACATATATTTTGTCAATAGAAACATGTCACACTTAATTTGTAAATAAAAGCTTTGCCACGAATAATTTGTAAATAAAAGTTTGCCACATATACTTTGCCATTGAGCACGGCGGGTTAAACCCGAAGACCCGTCGATCCCGGACCTTATCAGGCCCCTGACTATTAGAAACTTGTCATAGCACTGCGAGCCTTCCCAAGACCATATTAAATGAACCTGGTCATTCTCGAGGACAATTTGCATTGTCCCGAACCCGTGAACTAGTCCCTGACTATTAGAAACTTTGACGTAGCGCTGCGAGCCTTTCCAAGACCATATTAATGACCCTGGTCATTCTCGAGGACAACTTACATTGTCCCAGACCCGTGAACTAGTCCCTGGCTATAAGAAACTTTGCCAATCGAATATCATATAGGAGCAATTAATTCACATAACGAATAAACTAAACAATTTATATAAAACATTTGATACAAAATAACCATGCCTTAAGTTACTGTCAACCAATGTAGGAATTAAAGCAAATAAAACCCCACCTTGTATGAATGTCGTGGATAAAATGGATGGAAAATATCTTATGGCTTATTCCTTGCAGATACCGTCGCCTAACATAAAATTACATCTTCTTAGAAAATAAACCCTCAAATTTAAAATAATATAAATACTAATTAGAACTCTTACAACTAATTCAATAAGTACTGATATTAACAAGTATTATCGAATTACCTCTAGTATTTAATGTTATGATCTCAGTTTACAAGTATTATTATATTAGCTTATAAGTGTATCGGTAAAAATTTAATGATATTAACAAGTTTTATCGAAGATCTACTCTAAAATTTATTATAAATAATACATGTAAAAAAATAATATTTTATTTAAAAAAGTCTGCGGGCTAGCCCGCTACCCGCTATGGGTTGGGTTAGGTTGAGTAGTTTTCAACCCAAGCCCGCAATGGGTTGGCCCGCCCAAACCCACAAAAATGTGGGTTGAAGTGGGTTTTGGGCCGGCTCGACCCGCCAACCCGTTCTGACAGCTCTAATCCTTACATGTTGTAATAAATTAATGTCTAAACTTATTGAGTATCAAAAAATGGTAAACATTAGGGGTGTTTCCCAATATAGATGGAGGGACCAAAATCACATATTTTTAAAGTTGTTCTCTCAATGAGTAGAGTTCACAACTTGCTACCAAATGTTAGATTTTTTTTTTGAACAACAACCATCCCAAACTATCGTACACAGATTGAAATCAAAACACATTCAGTGAATCCAGGATGTAATCTCAACGCCAGACCAATCGCGAGGACAAGGAGAGGTGATAACAAACTTGGCAAGCTTATGTGCAGCTTGGAGCTGTGTACGTGGCGTGTAGCCGAAGTCCCGCGCTAGGACTGCCAAATTCAGAAGTCACAGGGCATCCAGAGGAAACGCCTCCGGGCCAAAAAACATTATTTTCGAGGAAATGGCAGCAATCGCCATCTGGGAATCGGATCGGACGTGGACTGGATATATCTTCAACTCATTGCATCGCATGAGACCCGTTTGAATAGCCTCAAGTTCTGCTGCGAGGATCGTACCTGGTGGTCGCATAAGCAAACAACCCGCATGCATAAGAGTCTCATTTCCGCCTCGAATGACGTATCCCACCGCGTAAGCGTTGTGCTCGTCATCAAAAGCCGCATCCACCTCGAGAGTGGAATCTGTCCCATGCTGGGGTTGGGAGAGGACTACATGGGTTTGAATTGTATGTCGTGGACCTGTTACCTTTGCCTCGACATATGCTGCTAAGTACGCTTCTGGTCCTTGTGGTAAAAAACGTTGTATTCCCGTAGGCCGTCCCGCAGTCTAAACACTCGGTTAATGCAGGATGTCACATCTGCTGCGCCACACTCCCCACATCAATACCACACAACGTTCAAAATCCCGTATGTAGACTGCAACCCGCATAAAATGGAGGATGTCCAGTATTTCGGTGCCCAGACGATGCATAAGATATACCCAAAAATCTGTTTGCTTCCACATTACGCAAACTTAAGGGCAAAATAGTAGGCAGTGGGCCGAGGTAGCTAGCCAGAAACCACATAATCGACAAGATGGATCATTTTGGACATGCCTAAACGCCAGGGCCTCCTCCTTGGGTAAAAAGATATTGATTAGACGCCATAGGAAAACCCTGATTTTCGGGGGAATGTTGAGGGCCCATAACCATTTCCACCATGCCGCTTGTGAAGAACCGTTCAACGACCCCAGATTAAGCCAGTGCTTCGTCGCCCTCATATAGGCATGCTGGTAGGCTAATTTTACTGTATACTCACCAGTCGGGGTATATCTCTAGTATCTGGCGTCATGCGAGGGGACTGGAGGTAACGGGATACGACAAATAGCCGCTGAAGGCCTGGTTAACGAGTGTTTGATCCCACACCCTATCCTCCGTGATGTATCGTGCAACCTTAGAATTCGTACATAGACCTCCATGAGAGGCAATGCTGCCCGACGGTAAGCCTGGGACCCATTGGTCCTTATAAGTCCAGACGGAGGTGCCATCCCCAACCCTCCAGAGGAGTCCCTGGGCTACAACATCCCTACTCCAAAGCAATGACACATTGATTATATTTTTGTTTGAACCGTGAATCAAGATATATCATATAAATTGAGTAGGAAGAGTATTCAATCTCTACAATAAAGAGTAGTATCATAGAATGCCAACATAAAAAATTATAGATTGATACAAGAATACGAATCTAAAATCATTTCAAAACTGAACAATTTTGTGTTATTAGATTTTTTGCCGAAATCCACGACCATGATCTAAGTTTGATTTCCTCGACGAGTTTCGCAGGTCTGGTTCGACTCCATTGAAAATGAGATAATTCTTGTCCTTCCAAATCAATTTATTGGTTACTAATTAAAAAAATTATATATCAATTTATTGCAAAAATTGCAAAACTAAGTCACGTAATAATGTCACAATATACCCTTCATGTGATGTCATTAGTGATTATTAAGAAGATAATTAAAGATCTAATTTAATTTCTTTTAAAATTCATTTTAATTAAAATAAATGAAGAGAAAAAATTGAGTGGTAAAAGGGAAGTAGATAAGTCTACATATAAACAAAAGATAACCTAGGGCAAATATAGTATCAAGACTCAAGAGCGGATAAAGGAGCCACCGGAAAACGCCGCCGATCGCCGCACGTCGCCTTAGGTTCTTTGTTCAATTCCTTCTCTCTTGCTTTAGTGAAGTAATGAATTTCAGTCAAAGTAAAGAAATGTTGTGTATCGTAATTCGTGGAAAACCTAATCCGCGAAGCTAGATCATTTGTTTATGCTTGTTTTCGGCTTGGTTATCTCTTTTCTGTTTCGTTTGATTTTGTATTTGTTAGGTTCAGTTGAATTTTGACGCATTGAACTTGGTATCGCAATTTTTTGGGGGTATGTTCTATTTTTCTTTTGTTGGCTCTATACATCCGGTTTGTTCTTCCTTATTTCTCGATTTGAGGTTATATTGATCAATATATTGCTTTCCTGGCATAACATTTGTAATTGTTGATGAACTAAAGTTTTTTAGGAACCTAAGGACCTAGGTGTTTGCAGTTTTGAATCGTTTTATGTCACGCTGACTATTATTTGTTTCTCACAGTCAGATATTCCGAAGTCAGTGTTAATCTCATGGAGAATTGGAAAATTTATTCTGAATTGTTGATAAGATCTGTTTTTTTTTTTTTTTTTATCGTATTATTTGAAGATGTATTTGGAGAGGTAAACCACCGTTCTTTAATTATTGTTTTTTTTTTTCCTTTTCCTGGATATACTATACATTCTGCTGTTTTAGGTAACTTGAGAACTTTCTACAACTTTTTCTGTTAACAATAAAATTTAGGTTGATAAAATGCATCTTTGGAACTTGGAAATAATGTTTAATTTCACAATATTATCTGTCTGAGATACATTTTGTAGGTTTAGTTTGCTTTAAAGTGGAGACACATTTTGTAGGTGTAGCTTGCTTTAATGGATCCAGTGAGTGGCGAGCAATTAGATTATGGAGCTATACCTGCCCTTGCCGAGGTGGAAATTGGTGATGACGATGAATATGATGATCTCTACAATGATGTTAATGTTGGAGGGGGCTTCCTGCAGATGCAGCGGTCAGAGGCACACATGCCTTCTGGTGTTGGAAATGGTGGATTCCAAGATTCAAAAGCTAATATTCCTGGGACCAGAGTTGAATCAATTGCCTCACAACAGGTGAATGAAGCCGGAGTTGCTAATGAAGGGACATATCTTCCACCACAGGGTCAATTTTCTGATCAGAAGACTGGCTTGCCAGCTGCTGGTGCACCTACACAATCTGTGGATCCTTCTGTTCCCCATAGTTCTGAGGCAGGGCATATGGGATATCAAGGATCAGTATCTGTGCCCCATAATAATGTTGCTGATCAGATGGTCAAGCAAGAAAAGATTGTGGTTGAACAGGCACCTTCAGTAAATCCTTACATAGGCAGCTCAAAAACCAGTTCCTCAGACTCCAACAAACCTGATGAATCCAAGGGTAAATGTGACTACAAATCACACAACAGATGATGATTACATGATAAGGCCTCATGTGGGAAATGGAAATACGATGCTCTTTGTAGGAGAGCTGCATTGGTGGACAACAGATGCTGAGCTTGAGAATGTGATCAGTCAGTATGGAAAAGTCAAGGAGATTAAATTTTTTGATGAAAGGGCTAGTGGTAAATCCAAAGGCTATTGCCAAGTTGAGTTTTATGATCCTGCTGCTGCTGCTGCATGCAAGGATGGCTTGCATGGTCATGTTTTTAATGGACGAGCATGTGTGGTGGCATTTGCCACTCCACAGACCATAAAGCAGATGGGTGCTTCTTACACAAACAAGAACCAACATCAGACACAATCCCAGCTGCCAGGTAGGAATCCCATATACGATGGAGCAGGAAGAGGCAATGGAACAAATTATCCTAGTGGAGATGGGGGAAGGAATTATGGACGAGGTGGGTGGGGAAGAGGAGGGAACCAAGTTCCTAACAAGGGCCCAGGGCCTGGACCTGTCAGAGGAAGAGGGGGAATGGGAAACAAGCATATGATGGGGAATGCACCTGGTGGAGGAGCATATGGGCAAGGCCCTGCTGGCCCTGGATTTGGCGGGCCTCCTGGTATGATGCATCCTCAGGGCATGATGGGCCCTGGTTTTGACCTAGCATTTATGGGTCGAGGAGGTGGTTATGGAGGTTTCTCGGGCCCTGCTTTCCCAGGGATGCTTCCTCCATATCCACCCGTTAACTCAATGGGGCTTCCTGGAGTAGCTCCTCATGTCAACCCTGCCTTTTTCGGTCGCGGGATGGCTCCCAATGGTATGGGTGTGATGGGTACTGCAGGGATGGATGCACATCATTCAGGAATGTGGGGTGACAATAACGTGGGTGGATGGGGAGGGGAAGAACATGGCAGAGGTACCAGAGAGTCTAGTTATGGTGGTGAAGATAATGCTTCCGAATATGGGTATGGAGAGGCAAGTCAGGAAAAGGGTGTAAGGTCAACTTCTGCTTCTCGAGAAAAGGAAAGGAACTCTGAGCGTGACTTGTCCAGTAACCCTGAGAAGAGGGACAAGAGGCATCGGGAAGAGAGGGATCATGAGAGGGACAGATATGATAGGGACCATAAACATCGGGAAGAGAAAGATCGTTACCGGGACTATCGCCACAAAGACCGTGATGCTGGTTATGAAGATGACTGGGATAGGGGGCAGTCTTCAAGATCCCATAGCAGAATGCGTGCTGTGCCAGGAGATGATCACAGATCTCGATCTAGGGATGCTGATTACGGGAAACGGAGACGCATGCCATCTGAATGATGTGATTGAGAACAGGTCTTATGGTGTCCCAAAAGCCACCTCCACTAATTTGCATCATCAGTCTTGAATAAACTGATGGATTGCCTGCTGTTTTCATGAGTGGGTGTCATACGCTGTGTGGCCTTTGACTTCGAAGAAGTAAGTATCTTTTAGTAGACGTTTCCGGGAAGAACTATTTTTATTTGCTTCAAGTGCTCTGCAACATAAGTTATTTGTGATATTAAACTTCGGTACCATAAGTAGTAGTATACTATTTTCAATATGCTTAATGCAGTGACTTCTATGTTTTGTGTCTCTCCAGCTCATTTTTATCTATAATGTTGCGACCTTCCTGTAAATATGAGTTATCGCTTTTTGGTTTTTGTTTCTCACACGTTGAACCTTTACCATATTCAAACCATGCAACTTATTTTGTGCTTGGTTCCAAACACTTGAAATGAGCAAGTAAATGAAAAAAGGATAGTTTTGAGTTCTGCCTGGAGTGCAACTTGTTTTGGCACTTCTTTATTCATGTTAGATCATTAACCTTTAAAACCTTTTGCATCTGGGTGAGATTCATGGTCATGGGTCTTCAATTTAACACAGGTCTATCTTCTGAAAAGTCTACTAGGTAGAGTAGGATTTTGTGAATTTATCCATTAAGATTGCTCTAGTGGTTAACTTATACTGGGAATGTGCAACAGTAGAGCTTTTTATTGTAATTTTATGCTCTTGTTTGCTATGTGGCCCTCTTCCATGTCTAATTAAAATGGTTTTCATGGTCTCTTATTATTGACATTGCAATTTTCCTTTGCTTATCATACTCAGGAGCAGAGAACTATTAATTGGTGCCTTCTTGGAAATCCTGTGGAAATAATCCCTTTATTAGCTGTGCCTGTGATATTCCATGCAGTAGGTTTCACATGTGTAATAATTGCACTCAATATCTGTAATTAGGTTGTACAAATTGTAAGTGTATCTTGGAAATGCTGTGCATTTTGAGTCATTTGTAATAGAGGGGTCGTTTTTGATGCAGCGGTCTGCATTGTAAGCTAAATTTGCTGTAAAATTTTGTTAGATCTTTCATGTAAACCTACACATGCTAAATTAGGTCGGGGGATCTTTGTTTATTCTAAAATGTATATAGCTGTATGTTTCTGGTCTAGTGTAATGTGCTGTTGCATACAGTGTAAGCTCATCAGTTTTTGCGATGAGATGTAATCTGGATCAGATTCGGGAGTTTTTTGTTTCTGGTAGTAAGGTTTAACACATGCAAAATTCCAGTTATGTTGTATTATTGTATTCATGTATTGAGGTTATATTTGCACCCCACCGTATGTGTAGTCTGATGGTAGGTGCATTTCTCAACTTGAAAGATGAAAGAAGTCTCAGGTTTGAGTTGCAACTTGCAACTTAGAAAGAAAATAAGAGTTCGGTATTTTGTCTTGAACCTTTGATCTGTTTGCTTGGTTTGTGCATAATTACTTGTTTTGGAAAGTTGTGATGTCGTCCTTTTTTTTATTGGTGTGGTGCGGTTGGTTTTGCTGATGAGATTGTCGTCTGCGTGTTGGACGCCGCACCTGATGACAAATATTTATATGCATTAGTTGTATTGTGCAATTTAAATGCATTTTTAAATGGTATTGATCCGTTGATTTTACTGATCAATATTAGTTGTGCACTAGTTTCACGGTGTGTAAAGAGATCACTTTGGTGATTGAAAATGCAGCCCTGTATACTTTTTACAACAGATGAATTTTATCATCCTTGGAAATTGGAATGAACTCAAATATTTAGTATTTTTAGATTTTAGACAAACTTGAACTTCTCATTGACCTTTTTTAATGATGTATTTTTCTTGAATAATTGCAAATTGCAATGCCTTTACGATGGATGCAATCACACAATGATGCTTAGAAATTTTATCTTCCATTTTGTTGTTTATATACATCCGTTACAATTCTAGTTTAATATATAAACCTAAGACGTGTCAGTGAAATGTACAAAATAGAAATGTATGTACATTTTTAAGAAATTGGGCAGCTGTAGTTCAGTTGAACGGCCCAAAAGGAAGATAGTTACCTAAATATTTGGAAACGAGTGGGCCGGCCCATATCATGATGCCAAAGTAACAACATAATTTTATGTTTTCAGAAGAAAGAGCAGATTAATTACGCTTCAAGAGTGATCAAGTAGGTCAAATTATACCCTGAATTTCATATATTTCCATTTTATAACAAATTTAACACATATTTTACTTATTAAAGGTTGGATACATACTTATTACCACTGCCAGATGTAGAGATTTATGACTATTATTAACAAAAACCAACCATAGAATATTACAAAATACAATATATGTTAATGTAACTATAATTAACATATGTGAGTAATCTCGTGAATTAATTGAACCGATATAGAGATTTTGTTGTTTTAATTCAAACTCATTTCAAATTGAATTTTAAAAATTCATTGTGTTGTGGGTAATCTCGTGAATTAATTGAACCGATTTAGAGATATTGATGTTTTAATTCAAAATCGTTTCAAATTGAATTTTAAAAATTCATTGTGTTGAGATTAAATGAGTTTAATCGAGTTGCACAAAGTTGAGTGCAACATCTTTTTTTTTATTCTATTGAATTAGAACTCGAGCTGATACTTAAATTTGTGTAACTTAAAATTCTATCTAAACTTATTTGATATCTAAATGATTTTGCTTAATCAAACTCAAATGACTTTTTTAAAATTATTTTGAATCGTGATTTAATTTCGAGACATTATGTATAAGTTAATTCAAATTACTTCTTTTCTCTTTTTGAAGTAATTAATGACAACATCGAAGATTAAGACGAATTTTGTTCTATTAAAGTTCCACTAAATTCAATCACTCAAAATTCTAGTAGTACTGTTGTGTTTTCTTTTTCTAAAAAAATTAATAGAAAAAAAAGTCTACCGGGTCGGATATATATTTTCTCTCTTTCTCGAAATTTCCCAACCGGATCTAAAAACCAAGAAGAGTACCAAAAATTAGAACTAGGGCATATACAGCGTCGAGATTTTAGAAGCAGCTCGACCGAGAAAGTTATCGGAAAACCGCCGCTGATCGTCGCACGTCCGTTGGCGCTACAGGTTTTTTTGTTCAATTTCTTCTCACATGCTCAAGTGAAGTAATGGAATGTGGTTATCGCATCATTGTATAGTAATCGTTGAAAAAACTTAATTCGCAAAGCTAGGTCACTGTGTATGCATAGTTCGGCTTGGTTCATCTTTTTATTGTTTTTTGTATTCTTGTATTGGTGCTTCAATTGAATTTTAATGCGGTGAACTTGGTGTGTGCAGTTTCTTTTTGGATTTATTTTTTTTTTTCTTTAGTTGGAGGCCATGTATTCTGATTTTTGCATCTTTCTTTGTTTATTTAAGGTTTCTTGATCAATATACGGCTTTTCTTGCATTACATCTGTATATTTTTATAAACTTTTTATAATTTTAGAAACGTGAGACCTGGATATTTTTAGTTTTGGGCAATTTGACGTCATGGGGACTATTAATCAGTCTCGCAGGATTGATTTTATGTGGGATTTTTATTTTTTGAAGTCGGTGTTAATGTCAAGGAGAATTAGAAATTCATTCTTAATGGATTGTTGATATTTAGCCGGATTCTGTTTCCTTTTCCATCTATTATTTCAGCAGATGTCTGTTTGGAGAAGTTTATCATGTTGTCCAATAATCCTGTTGTTTAAGGCATCTTTAAGACTTTTCTACAACTTTTCTTTCTCTTCTTTTACAGTAATATATGGGTTAATATTTGTTAATTATGTTCGATCCAACAGTAATTAATTCTGATATTATCAGGGGGAGATACATCTTGGTAGGTGTAGCTTGCTTTAATGGATCCAGTGAGTGGTGAGCAATTAGGTTATGGAGCTATACCTGCCCTTGCTGAGGAGGAAATTGGTGATGACGATGAATATGATGACCTCTACAATGATGTTAATGTTGGAGGGGGCTTTCTGCAGATGCAGCGGTCGGAGGCGCAAATGCCTTCTCCTGGAGTTGGAAATGGTGGATTCCAAGATTCAAAACCTAATATTCCTGGAACCGTAGTTGAATCAATTGTCTCACAACAGGCAAACAATGGCAGAGTTGCTAATGAAGGGACTTATCCTCCAGCTGGTGACCAATTTCCTGATCAGAAGACTGGCTTGCCAGCTTCTGGTGTTCCTACACCATCTGTGGATGCTTCTCAAAGAGCAAGCCTTCCAGAAATGGCACATACTTCTGAGGCAGGGCATTTGGGATATCAAGCATCAGTATCTGTGCCACAGACTGTTGCAGATCAGATGAACAAGCCAGAAAAAGTTGTTGGTGAGTCAGCACCTTCAATGAATCCCTACATAGGCGGCTCCAAAATTGTTCCTCAGACTCCGGCAAACTTGATGAACTCAAGGGCAAATCTCAATACAAATCATGCCGTGGATGATGAGTACATGATGAGGTCTCATGTGGGAAATGGAAATACGATGCTCTTTGTAGGAGAGTTGCATTGGTGGACAACAGATGCTGAGCTTGAGAGCGTGCTCAGTCAATATGGAAAAGTTAAGGAGGTTAAATTTTTTGATGAAAGGGCTAGTGGTAAATCTAAAGGCTATTGCCAAGTCGAGTTCTATGATCCTGCTGCTGCCGCTGCATGCAAGGAAGGAATGCATGGTCATGTTTTTAATGGGCGAGCTTGTGTGGTGGCATATGCCAATGCACAGACCATAAAGCAGATGGGTGCTTCTTACGCAAATAAAACCCAAAATCAATCTCAATCCCAGATGCCAGGAAGAATTCCCACTAACGATGGAGCAGGAAGAGGGAATGGAACACATTATCCTAGTGGAGACGGAGGGAGGAATTATGGACGAGGTGGGTGGGGAAGAGGAGGTAACCAACTCCCTAACAAAGGCCCATGGCCTGGACCTATCAGAGGAAGAGGAGGAATGGGAATGGGAAACAAGAATATGATGGGGAATGCACCTGGTGGAGGAGCGTATGGACAAGGCCCTGCTGGCCCGGGTTTTGGCGGGCCTTCTGGTATGATGCATCCTCAGGGCATGATGGGCCCTGGTTTTGACCTAGCATTTATGGGTCGAGGAGGTGGTTATGGAGGTTTTCCGGGTCATGCTTACCCAGGGATGCTTCCTCACTATCCACCTGTTAACTCAATGGGGCTTCAAGGAGTAGCACCTCATGTCAATCCTGCACTTTTTCGGTCGCGGGATGGCTCCCAATGGAATGGGCGTGATGGGTTCTTCAGGGATGGATTCACATCATTCTGGAATGTGGGGTGACAACAATAACATGGGAGGGGGATGGGGAGGGGAAGAACATGGCAGAGCTACTAGAGAGTCTAGTTATGGTGGTGAAGATAATGCTTCTGAATATGGGTATGGAGAGGCAAGTCAGGAAAAAGGTGTAAGGTCTACTTCTGCTTCGCGAGAAAAGGAAAGGAATTCCGAGCGTGACTTGTCTAGTGAGAAGAGGTCCAAGAGGCATCGCGAAGAGAGGGATCACGAGAGGGACAGATATGATAGGGACCATAAATATCGGGAAGAGAAGGATCGTTCTCGAGACTACCGCCACAAAGATCGGGACAGTGGTTATGAGGATGACTGGGATAAGGGGCAGTCTTCAAGATCCCATAGGTCTGGAGATGATCATAGGTCTCGATCTAGGGATGCTGATTACTCAAAGCGGAGACGCATGCCATCTGAATGATGTAATGTGAACACATCTCATAATGTTCCTGAAGTTACCCCCGCTAATTTGCACCGTCAGTCTTGAATAAACTGAAGGATTACCAGCTGTTTCATAAGTTTATGTCACACACCGTGTGGCCTCTGACTTCAAAGCAGTAAGTACCTTTTAGTAGATGTTACCGGGAAGAACTACCATTTTATTTGCGTGAAGTTCGTTAGTTAAATTTATTACTGCAACACTGGTTATTTGTGATATTAAGCTTTCTTAATGCTAGTGGCATTCTATTTTTGGATGTGCTTAATTCAGTGACTTCTATCGTTTATGCCTACATAGTTCATTTTTTGTCTATAAAGTTGTGTCTGCATGTAAATAATATCACTTGATGGTTTTTTTTTTCCTAACTTTTAAAACCTTTATGGTATCCAATTTGTGCAACTTGTTTTGTGCTAACTTGTCTAGAGCTCCCATCGGAACTCTTGAACTAAGTAAGCAAATGATGAATAATTGCTAGAGTTCTGTGCAAGTGCAATCTATTTTGATACTTCTCTTATCGTATTGGATTTGTAACCCTAACGGCCTGCATCTCCATGAGATTTATGGTTCTGGGCATAAATTTTATTAGATTCTCCTTTGAAAAGTTAACTAGGTAGTGTAGAGGATTCTTTTGTGAATTATTCTGCAAGGAAGCTATACTTATAACTAATATTGAAAACGAGCAACATTATAGTTGTTTATCATAATTTCATGCTCTCATTGCCCATGTTCAATAACTGGTTACAATTCTTGTATGGTTTCTTTTGGTTTGCTTATTATTGACATCGCAATTTCTGTTTCCCCCCTTTGCCTACATACTCAGGAGCAGAGAACCATTAATTGGTGCTTTCTTGGATATCCTGTGGAAATAGTGCCTTTGTTAGCTGTGTAATCTATACCATGTAGAATGTTCATCATGTGTACTAACTCCATCCAATGTTTGTAATGGGTTGTAATGGAGATGTGTCATTGTTTTTCGATGCATCTTTCAATTCATTGTAAGATAAAATCTACACATGTTAGATTAGAATTTGCTGCATTTATGCTAAAATGTTAGTAGCTGATGCAGATTTATATTTCTGGTGTAGCGTAATGTATCCCTGTGTACAGTGTAATCTAATTTGTTTTTGTGATGAGATGTATTCTAGCTGTGTTCTGTAACTCAGGAGTTTTGGTTCGGATAGTATCTAGGGCAGAATATATGCAGTATACATCCCCGTTGCTAAGCTGCATTATTGTACGATACAGATGTTAGTATTTGTCCCTAAATCGTATAACCCCTTTACTTGATCTGGTAATTCTTGCAGCCATGAACTCGTTTGTTTTGTTTCATTTGTGTTTTTTAGGTAAATTTTTTATTGTTTTCTGGAGTTCATTTCGTTTATTGTGTGGTTTTTAGGCGACATGAGCTCGTTTGTTTTGTTTCCTTTGTGATTTTTAGGCAAATTTCTATGTTTTCTGGAGTTCATTTCGCTTCTTGTGTGGTTTTTAGGCAAGTTTCCATCAATGGTCAACTATTTGAGTTCGTGTATCTATAATAATCCCATTTGATCAAATAAGATATTAAATTTTTTGTAGTCCTGTAACTTTGTATTGTTTTGAAATTGGTTCCGATTGTTTTAACTTTTTGATTTTGGTCCTGTAAGTTTTCTAAAATTTTGAAATTGATCATTTTCACCATAATTTGATCATGAAATAAAGTAAACACCACATATGTAATTATTTTATTTTTCTCTTTAATTTCAAAGCGCCACTTGAACTTTTTTAATCCATAATAATTTAGGTCGAGTTTAAAACAATTTGTATATCAAAAGACAAAGCGAAACAAGTTGATTTATTGGGTATAAACTGACCCAAAAATAAAAAAATTAAATCTATAAACGAAGAAAACTACTCCCTCTTCCTAAAAAAATACGAAAAAAAATCCCGATACAAATTATTTGAATAAAAAAAGTTTAGGTGGCATTTCGAAATTAAAGGAAAAAACAAAATAATTACATAGGTGACGATTACCTGTTTGGTGACCTGCTATAACAGGTTAAATGACTAATTTCAAAATTTTTGATAACTTACTTAATTTCAAAACGTAAGTAAAATTTTTGTTGACTACAAAAAAAAATTTAAACCCATCAAATAAAGTATATTTGTGATACTTTTTCTTATGTTCACACAATTTGTTTTACAAGTCTATATAGCCTATAGGAATCGTATTGTTAATCTTATAATGTGTTATTTATTTCTATGATGAGCGTCATTGTTTCAATATTAATTGTGTGGAACATATGCTTTGTTTAAGCACATACTCATGTAACATTTCCCATAAGCATCATTAACTCGCATGTTTTGTTATTTTTCTATGAACCTACTCATCTCATTTTGAGTCAACGAAATTTCATCCCAAGTAATCTAAACCATATATTTGAAATTTCATTAACAATATTTGCTGATATGTGACAGAGATTTTATAGTTAAAAAAAGCTAATGAATGTTATTCAATTTTTCATATTCTTCCAGTCAAATATAGCAATGGCTTTGAGAAAATCGCTAAATTTTTGCACCACCCCTCTGCTTTATATTATTAACACTCGGCCCATTTATATCTCAAACCTACAATTTTCTTTAAAAAGGAAAAACAGAGAAAAAAACTCGTCTCTAAATATAAACAAAAATGGCACCCGCCTCCGCCCCTTCAAGCGGCGGCGCCGCCGTGCTTCAAGTGACCGTTGGCGCCGTAGCAATGGGCGCCGCCGGAGTTGCTACTATATTCTTCTTTTAAATTAAATACATCAACCAAAAATGGATTTAAGATATTGGAAGAGATCTAATTAATGTGCTTCCATGTCTTAATGATCATTATGTACATTCTCATCTTTTATGAGTATTATCTTTTTCATTACGTGAAGCTGATGATTAATTCATTGAGTTGTGTTTTCAAAAAAATAAAAATAAATAAATAAATATATATATATCTAATCACAAATTGTTGTAGAATATGCAGAAATAAAGAGAAAAGTGAAGATCAAGAAATAGACATATCTTATTATTCAACCAAATGTCCATTTATATAGGTTACATGGAATACATAAACATCTAATTAATTCCTCCATTAACCACACATGATGAATGCCCTTATTCATGCCTCAATCATTTACCTTGATGAAGGCACAAAATATGTTTTCCTTCAACACTCCCCCTTGTGCCAAATCAAAAGGGTGGTAGGTGCATAATTGTTGTCTCGCTAAAAACCTTGCCAAGTAACAAAAACCCAGTGGGAAAATAAACCTTGGTCGAAGGGAAAAAGAGTTACAACGCACATATGTCGAGACTCCCCCTGAAGTCTACACCTTTCACTTGATACGTACATTTATCATGTGAGCTACAAATTTCAATTCTTGTGACATACTTCTCATGAATTTCTCTTGGCAATAATTATGTAAACAAATCAAATACAATTTCTTTGAGTTTACTTGAGTTAATTGTACTTGAGTAAAACTTGTTGTTTCTCATGGTAAATACGTATACCAAAATCAATTTATACATTATTTAGTATATAGGTGTAGGGGGTAGCTTCAACAGTTCCTTACGGGTTACAATTTCTTCTGTTGTCCCTTTCAAGATTTCTTTAGGGGTCACAATTGCATCAGTGGTCCCTTTAGCATCTTCAATGATGACATAGTAAGTCCATTCAAAGGTTTCTTTTTAGGTATCAGAGCGTATCAATGACACCATTCCGATGATACTGCGTTTGGTCCTGAACTAAATCTAGATAACAAGTTCATTGAGAAAGTAATAATCAATCGAGTGCATTGAGCTAAGTACAATAATGTGCATACTGAACTTATATAGGGAATTTCAGATCTCAATAGCTCATCGCCACCTTTCTATGGATGAAATTGATCTTTCTTTAAATTCATACTTCGATCGATAATGGGAGTGCTCACCAAATGCATCTTGTCCATGTTAAGTCGCCTTAACATATTTTGGACACATGCAGATTGGTGGATAAGTATTCCACAAGCTCAATGACCTAGTTCAAATTCTAGACAAACTGAGTTTTCCCAAGATTCTTTATCTCAATTTCATATTGCAAGTAGCTCGTGGTTCTCTTATTCCGTTAAGAGTACCTACTATTTGTGGTTTCTCTTATTTCGTTAAGAGTACCTACTATGTTCATCCATCAACATAAACTGTAAATCCGAGACTCGTTTCTTATAAAACGCAGGGGCACTTTTCATCATTCTTGTAATACTTCCCAATCAAGTAGTCACTTAGACGAGCATACCACATCCGTCTAGATTGTTTCAATCTAAAGTGAGCATTTTAAGTTTATTACAAACACACTCCGTGGTTTAGAGTCACTTGACTTGGGTAATGGAAAGACCATCAGGCACTTTAAGATCCCCGTAGAGATATGCAGTAACCACTTTCATTTGCTGCATTTCCAGCTCTTTGGAAAATATTAGGCTAACTAAGTAGCGAAACGTTAAAATAATAATTATGTCAACCCAGGGCGTAGTGAGAAATATATCAGGACTTTATATTTCTCATTACGCTTTCTGACAAATACTCATGTATGTCCTACAGGCTTTACACTTGGTCAGGTTAGCACTACCGGACCAAATACTCGTGTCTTTGTTATATAATCAAGTTTTTCCTGGATTGTTTATTTCAGTTTAGGCCAATATGCTCTTTGTTGACATTATACAATTGAGCATGGTTCGATATCATCGTGCTCTATAATTCCTTGAGCAACATTATAATCAAATACATCATCAATCTGTGTGCAATGTCTATCCATTGACTCATATGAAATCTAATATATTGAGATTTCTTTATCTATGGAATCATATAAAACTTAGGAGCGTCCTCCAGTAATGATTCATGGACATAACTATAATCAGAGATAATCTTACGAGATGTATTCTCGACATTGATGATCAAATTGAATTGTGTCACACCTACCTTTTCTTCCTTTGGGTGGTGTCAATCGAACTAGGTGGCTTCCCCCATTTTCTTTTGAGAGTCACGGCCTCAATCACACTTCCACCAAGTGTGGTTGCAACACCTTTTATACGACATTGTGCCCCTTATTGGGGACTTCTAACCTTGCAGACATTTGCAGCTGATATATAAGACCTAGTCACTATAGCAATATCAGCAAATGTATCAGGCATCGAATCTGCTACATTCTGATATTAATTATTAATTTCACTTTCACTTTGTGAAATTTGGGGATCAAAATGAGACATAGTGAGGATAGACCATGATACTTCCAGTCGTTCCCTTAGAAAATTCTTTTTCTTATCTCCCCCTAACGACGGGAAGACTAACATTAAAGTGACAATCCACAAGTCTAGCGGTAAATAGGTCGTCTGTCAAAGGTTCTAAATAGCGGATAATTGTTGGGGATTCATATCCAACTTATATACTTAATCATCTTTAAGAACTCATCTTACTGCGTTGTGGGGGCGCAATAGGCACATATATTGCACAATCAAATGTGAAATTTCAGGCTTATATCCAGTTACCAGCTGGGACACAACATTTGATTGGTCAACAGTGGGTTTAAAACAAATAAGTAAAGTTGCATGCAATATTGTATAACCCCATGCATAGATAGACATGTTGATGCGCATAAACAGTGCCCTAGCCACCATTAATATACTTTTAATGGTGGTCTCTGCGAGACTATTTTGTACAGCACAAGAGGTGCATGATGCTTTACATTGATCCCAATAGATGCAATAATCTTCAAATGTTTTTGATGTTGATTAGGGTGGTGAACCCTTAAACATATAATATGTGCTAAGAGTTTGCAATGCAAAAATAATTGTGGATAATAAAATGACATGTGACCATATGTCGAAAAATCAACCAGAACCATACTTGAATGGTCCGCATTCTGGATGAATTGTTCCACAAATATCATCTTGTATTCTTTGTGAGAATGGAATATGTTGTTTTGAATCTTTAGCATAAGTAGGTCTCATTGTTACTTTTGCTAAAGTGCAAGCTTTGTAAAATGAATAATTTGCCAATGAGATTTATAATGAGGTAGAGTGCAATGTAGATAGTATTTCCAGTACTTCTGAAAACAGAGGTTGCAGGAAAGCAGCAACATGACCAATATCTTGCATTATATCGGATTTTTATCTCATTTTATGCTTCACTCAGATAATAGATGTTCGTATTAGTTCTTCAATATATGGGTCATCATGTCACAACTTGGATGTCCAAGATTTTCATGACAAAACTTATATTAATCAGTGTCCCATAGTTCATCATTTGCGACAATATATGATTCGAGAATCCAAATAATAGTGAGATACAATTCACTAGATTGACTCATTAATTTCTCTAAGATGTGTGTTCCTCCACATTCACTAGAGGCAATTAAATTTCATTCTCATTATGACCTTTCAAATGATAATGTTGGCACAAATATCTTTAAAATTTAACAAGGAATATTGTTGCACAATATATTGAAATAAATTTATTACTTTTAGAATAAAGTTCAAATTAATAAGCCAACGTCACTAAAAGATCTTAATCCAAAAATCAAACTAAGAAATCATCGGTCTAAATAACTTTAAGACCCAAAGTAATTGTTCAAATAAAAAGGAGACACTATGCCTTAACAACATTCTTGAAAAATGAGAAATTGATAAAGTAAAGCAGTCAAAATCACGAATACGTATTTGACTGGGCAAAGTCCTTTTTGCCATTGAAATTTGCAATCACGACGTTAATATTTTTACGATGGTTCTCGCCTTCAATATAGTGGAATTCCTGTTATTTAGATTTCACATGCTTTTTATAGTTAATTGCTACTTTGTGCTTGCATGACAATGGTGACCCTCACCATGGGTCCCACAGCCTGTACCATGTGGTGCATTCATTATTTTCACGTAGGTAGGAAATAACACGTCATGTCCACTTTTCTTTGAGACTCTTTTCATTGTTCTATTAATAAAGTTTCTGACATTTTTATTTAAAAGAATTTGATCATACTTTTTCAATTACTTATAAGATGACCCACATCATCAAGGAACTCGTTGGCTGCCTAGTATAACTTGTATCAGGACAAAAGTCTTATTCTGAAAACGTACAAGTTAAATACAAATTTGGACAATTCACTAGGACTGATAGCATAATAATGGCCACACACGGGACAGAAAAACACTTTCCTTATTTTCTTATTGAATTTATAAGAGGTGGTAGTTCATAAAAATAAGAACTTGAATAATAAAATCATCATTTGAAACAAGAGATTTGAAAATATGAAGCAGTTAAAAAACTAAAGCTTATCAATAAAATAAAAACCGCTATGCATGAATAATAAAATGAAAGTAGGATCATCTTCTGTAATTTGTTTTTTACAGAAATTAAGACGTGTTTTAAAACACAACATATCATTAAATTTTTTTTGACCTTTTAATAGTCAAGTAAGCGAATTTCATTCCCCTAGACAGTTAGTTCTGGAAGCAGAGTATTAGGCATGTTTCCAAAACGTCTCGATCTCCCACTATTCTTCGGGTGTTTTCAATTGAAAGTAATCCCAGCGTAAACTAGGATTGATATGTTGTCTTAGAAATATTAGGACATTGACTTTGACCTTGTCAGACGGTTCTTCGTCCTTGGGATTAGTGGATTGTCGATTGTGAAAAGGTAATCCTTCTCTAAGAAGGTAGGTTCCACATCGAAAACCCAACAATGATATTCAATTTCTTTTGAGCTCAATGGTATAAATTCAGGTCAAGTTGGTTAAAGCATGTACTGCAAGCAAGAGAGTTTATATATTAATTACTCAAACATAGCGATATGAGATATTTACTTTTCAAGAATGTGCATAAAAAAATAGAATTTTGAGACCAAAGGTCACATACTTTGATGCTCTATGAAAATACTTTATCACATTAATTTATACTCATATGTATTACATTGAGGTGTACAATAACGAATATGTATATATACAAATAGGGTGTGAGTCCATGTGACAAATTTTATGCCAATTTAAATGAATAAATATTTTCACCTCACAACAATTAAACATAAAATCATGACATACCCAAAATGCATTATGAGAGTTTCAAATATCATAAAATAGTGTCATCAAAATAATATCTTTTTGTGGCTATACTTGCAAATATATATATTATGTCATCAATTTCATTAGATGTAAGCAGGTTCAACAAATTTTAATGAATCAAATCAACCACAAAAATAAGTAATAACAGACAAGCAAGGATTTTCACAAAAATCGTAATTTCTACAGCAAATAATTCACAAGCCTATACCGCGGCAAACAGTTCTAATTGCTGAAATGTAAAAGAGATTAGATTTTTTTACCAGAGTGGAACCCTACGGTAAGGGTTCCTAATCGTCTAATGAGATATTTGATTCGTGTCAAGCGTAGACTCAATGAGAGGTTTAAGTATCTACTTTATCTTCTCATATGCAGGGGCAATTCCTCCAGCCTTAGACTCGTTTCAAATGAGTAGAGTAACCAATCGAGTCCAAGAGAAAACTCAACAAAGAGACATATTAGCCAAAAATAAAAATAATGAAAATTTGATAGAGCCACTTTCCCAAAAATTAGAACTGCTTTGGCACAATTTTCAACTTATGCTACAATCACTAAATATTTTTCATAGCATACAAATGTTATCATACCAAAATACATTTGATGAATTTAAGAATCTAACATTATCTTAACATTATAGATGCACATGATACATAAGTGTGTCTCCAAAAACTGTGCATAAAGTTTAAAAGTATAAACTTTAATTCATTCACGGCCATCCAAATATATATAAACACATCTTGTGATTCTGACATACATAGATATAAATATATGACTTAATAGCATGATCATCAAATTTTCCTAAACGTAATTAAACCACTATCAATATTGTAAATTAAAAGAGAAAGAGAATATATACCGTATTTTTTTTTCAGTAGACCGTAAACGCTAATACTTCACCAGCGTCGCAATTCCCAATTAATTGAAAATAAAAAACGTAAAGGAATTGAATGACTAACCAGTGTTTTGAGTTTCGACGATTCATTATTAATAATCGGAAAAATGACTGCAAAATTATAAACTGCAAAATTCTGAAGGGTAGGAGCATCTCGTGTTGATAACGTGTTGTAGAATATACAAAAATAAAAAAAAAGAGAAGATCAAGAAATAGACATATCTTATTATTCAACCAAATGTCCATTTATATAGATTATATGGAATACATAAACATCTAATTAATTCATCCATTAACCACACATGATGAATGCCCTTATTCATGCCTCAATCTTTTACCTTGATGAAGGCACAAAATATGTTTTCCTTCTACACAAATAAGCTAATAACAATGATTATATGTTCTTAAATATAATTTTAAACTATATTATTTTATCAATTAATTAAAAAATAAAATTATATTCTAAAAAAAATATATATATATATATATATATTAAATTCTATAATTTTGTTTAATTAATTAATTAAATGTTAAAATAAATACTAGTGTGTGAGTGTGAAGAATATAACTATTCATTAGAATTCATACACGAATTAATAGATTAAATATTATTGAGCTTGAGTTCGCTTTAATGAGATTCACTAAATGAGGTCAAATATTAAAATATTTTACGAGGTGTATGAGTTCGTTACTTCATTTTATTTTCCTAAAACGTGTTAATAATTAAAATTGAAATAAGAAAAACAAATTAATATGTCATAGGAGATTTTGTGACAGTGTAATGAATAGCATAGCTTTGTGCACTGAAAATATTTGCGAATTGGGCCATGAAATCGGCTCTAAAAAAATTGGGCTATGAACTCGGCCCAAATTAAACTGGGCTATCCTACTCATGAGAAGAACAATATTACGGCATTGCCACTGGGAATACTACCTAGGGCAAGGTTTCACTTCTGAAAATCTTCCAGAAAGCTTAAATCTCACTTCTTCCCTCCACTCTTCATTATTATTTTCAAAGTTGAATCCGTTTAAAGATCCGATCTCTTCGTGAGATCCCCAAAATGGCGTTGGCGTTCGATGAATTTGGTCGGCAGTTCATTATACTGCGGGAGCAGGAGCAGAAAACCAGAGTTCGCGGCCTAGAAGCGCAGAAGGCGAACATCGCTGCCGGAAAGGCGGTGGCGCGTATTCTCCGAACTTCTTTGGGCCCAAAAGGCATGGATAAGATACTTCAGAGCCCTGATGGTGACGTCACCATAAGTAAGTACCGGACTTTTTGCTGTTCTCTTGTTGTTGCTTCCTTTTTTGTGTATATGCTGGTGTGTTTTGGTTGAAGGCTTGAGGTTTTGTTGGTGGTATGGTTTTGAGTTTATACAAGGACGATGGGTTTAAACGTGGGTTATAACACGTTTCTAATTTTGTGATATGCTGTCATTTTTGTTAAGTGAGTTAAATTTGTGGGTTGTGATATTTAGGGATCTCATTTTCTGTGGATTTTTGGTATCAGCAAATGATGGTGCGACAATCTTGGAGCAGATGGATGTTGACAACCAAATTGCTAAGCTCATGGTTGAATTGTCACAGAGTCAGGACTATGAAATTGGTGATGGAACAACGGGAGTTGTTGTTATGGCCGGTTCACTTCTAGAACAAGCTCAGAAACTGTTAGAACGTGGAATTCATCCAATTCGGATTGCCGAAGGATATGAAATGGCTTCCAGGATTGCCTTTGAACATTTGGAGCGTATAGCCAATAAATTTGAATATAGTGCCACGAATGTGGAGCCTTTAATCCAGACTTGTATGACAACTTTGTCCTCCAAGATGTGAGTATTGCTTCTTATTTTGGCTCATTTTTTATTTCTACGTGATAGTCTAGTTGATTTACTACTGTTTTGAACACATGTGAGCGACCAAGAATGTTAGTGTTTCTGCTACATTTGCACACTAGTTTGTTTTCAACTTTAGGTTTATTGTTCTGAACTCCAAAGAAATGTCTATATTTCAATTCCAATTTGCCATCACATCTGATCAGTGTTCTTCCTGCTGTGGACATAAGAGTATTTTTCTGCTTAAACCAGTCTGTGTTTGTATAGTCTGATTTGTGTGTTTGTATATTCCAGTTCGCTTTTCTATGAACGCTTGAGATGCTACAGTAGTTTTATTCCATTTTATTGAATTACTTATTTCGGTGTGTAGTTATGGTCAATCATGGCGTGTTAGAATCTCAGGATGAAGGGTTCGTTATTTGCTGTTAACTTGTTCTGTTGCTTACTTGTTTTAGTTTTGTCAATTCGGTCCTGCAGTGTGAATAGGTGTAAACGAAGTTTGGCAGAGATTGCAGTCAAAGCTGTGCTTGCAGTTGCAGATTTAGAGAGAAAAGATGTTAATCTGGACTTAATCAAAGTAGAGGGAAAAGTTGGTGGAAAGCTTGAGGATACTGAATTAATATATGGTATTGTAGTAGACAAAGATATGAGTCATCCACAGATGCCCAAGCAAATTGAGGATGCGAAGATCGCCATCTTAACTTGCCCCTTTGAGCCCCCGAAGCCAAAGACTAAACATAAGGTCGATATTGATAGTGTGGAAAAATTCCAAACTTTACGTCTACAAGAGCAAAAGTACTTTGATGATATGGTACAACAATGCAAGGTAATCTGTTTTAGTGAGGTTGATGTTTGGTTTTATGGTCATTTTGGAAAAATCTTATTGGGTTCTGTTTGAATCTTGCATAATTTTTTGTAAATCCAGAAGTTTGTCCATATTTGTTATTGGGTTTTGAAGGGAGATGGTTTGCACTTTATGTTTGTCTATATGCTTCACGTTTGATTAAATTAAAGGCCTTGGTGTAATTTCAAAGTCTTGCTGGATTGCAGGATGCTGGAGCTACGTTGGTAATCTGCCAATGGGGTTTTGATGATGAGGCAAACCACTTGCTAATGAATAGAAATTTGCCTGCTGTCCGATGGGTTGGTGGCGTGGAGTTGGAGCTGATAGCCATAGCCACAGGTTTCTGGCATTCTTCCATTTCACGAGTCTATTTTATACTTGTGTTATTTGATTTTTTGTTCTTTAGAGTTCTTACCTTTGCTTCTCAATTTGGTATTAGGTGGGAGAATTGTGCCAAGGTTTCAGGAGTTGACGCCAGAAAAATTGGGCAGGGTAAGCTTCAATCGTGTTATCTTTATATCTTTGTCAGTTTGTCTTTCTGTCTGTACCACAATGTACTGATTTTTTTATCATACCAATGCTACCATATACACTAAACTAATCATGGTTTACACATGCCAGGCTGGTTTGGTTCGAGAAAAAGCTTTTGGCACTACTAAAGATCGAATGATATATATTGAGCACTGTGCAAATTCAAGGGCAGTAACCATATTTATACGTGGTGGTGAGTCAATACTCTCTGATTCCTATCTATAATTTGTACTCTTTCTAACCATTTTATACCTTTATTTGTGGAAGCTACTTCTGACTACTAATTTCTAGCTGTGTGTATATTCTGGTATTATTTGATACTCTTTTATAATGTTCCTTCAGAAGCTTCAATTCTGGACATTTTCTACCCTCATTCCGTTCCCTAGCATGATGTAGATTAATATGATTAGTTCAGTTGTGCTTGATGTGCTATCTTTTATGGAGTATTAATTCTATTTTCAGATTTAATTTTAGAGCAAGTTCCCAAGAGTGCGGTCCTGAAACAAGTGCTAGACAGTAATGTGTAGGAATTAACTAGTTCTTGTATATTATGGTGCTTTAGGTAACAAGATGATGATTGAGGAAACAAAACGCAGTATTCATGATGCCTTATGCGTTGCTCGAAATCTTATTCGCAACAATTCCATAGTATATGGTGGGGGCTCAGCTGAAATGTCTTGCTCAATTGCTGTGGAAGCAGCTTCTGATAAGTATCCTGGAGTTGAGCAGGTGATAGCTCAGACTTTTACCTTTTATGTTTTAGTTTCAATTATTTTAAGGTAACTTAACATTCTTTTGGTCTTGGCAGTATGCTATTCGGGCATTTGCTGATGCATTAGATGCTATCCCGATGGCGCTGGCAGAAAACAGTGGTCTCCCAGCTATAGAAACTTTATCTGTTGTCAAATCACAACAAATTAAGGTTAGTTTGACATTTTTGCTCATTTTCTGTTGTTTTTCGGTTTTTTTCCCAATCTTTTTTTGCGTCTCGAAGGCTAGAAGCAACCTTCAGATGCTCAATGCTGAGAATCATTAAACTCAAATAGAAAGAGGGATCAAAAGATGACCTAACAGGGCTTGGAAACAAAGTACATATTTAAATGTAAACACGTCTTGACTGAAGTCGGTAACGAGATATGATATATATATGCGACCTAACAGTAGGATAAAAACCCTATTTTTTTGCTGTTGAAGGTTATAAGCGGTTTTTTTTTTTTTTTTATCTCACTACATAGTTTTGTGCCAGAACTTTGCCAGTAATTTCATGTGTTTTTTGGTTGAAAAGTTATTCATGATTTTCATATGCAGGAGAACAACCACTACTATGGTATCGACTGCAATGATGTCGGCACAAACGACATGAAGGAGCAAAATGTTTTCGAGACTTTGATTGGGAAGCAGCAGCAGATTCTGCTTGCAACTCAAGTTGTTAAGATGATTCTGAAAATCGATGATGTCATTTCACCCTCTGAATATTGATCTCAACATGAGGTACTTGATGCAAGATTTTGCTTAGTGTGAGCAATTTTTAGTTTGCTGAATTGTCTACTGGTAATCATTCGAGCCAATACGATACTTTGATTGGTTTGGTTTCTTCCGTAGTGGTTTTTTTTTTTGTTATGGTTTCTTTCCAAGTACTTTTGACCTTGTTATGATAGTTAAGTCGTGTTTGCATCCTTATCTTCTTTCTCATTCTTGTTTATCGAGTTTTGTATGCTTATATCGGCGTTGTTTGTTTTTCAATGCACTTCAGTTGAAACTGAAGCCTGAGCCCTTGAACTTCTATTTTCTTTCACATCAAGCGTTTCCGTCGATGTTTATATTGTTCCACTGAGCCAATTTTATTTTGTTGCTTTCGTGGAGCCGCCCGTAAAAGTGTTGACTAGAGTAAGACGTGAAAATTTGAAGTTTAAAAATGTATTTTGGCCCTGAACTTTATTTTCACTTGTGTAGTTGATGTAGTTGATGAAATTTCATGAAAATGGAATCAGTTCATATAAGCCAATTGTATGTCATATGATGAAGTTTTCAATCAAGGACGATTTGAAAAATGTAGTTTACATTTGCGCAAATATGGTACCAGAAATAATGTGCAAAAGTTCATAATTTTGTTATTTTTGGAATGAACTTGGGTCCAGTGTTCTTGAAAATTAGACTATTTACAAAGAGTAGGTCTATGTCATGAGCATGGAATATGGAAAATGGATGATCTATTATATTCTTCAGGGCTTGGCCCTGATACCAATTGTAACGATCCCAGCGCTACAAACATTAAAATTCATATTTTTGTATAATTTTTTGGAAATATGAAGATAAATTGCATATAGAGAAAGAGAGTAAGAGATGAAGATTTGAAGATTTGAAGAAATTGGGGGAGAGAGAATTAGATAGAGAGAGATAGTTAGAGGAGAGAGAATAGTTGTAATTTTTCTGATATCTCATTCATCGGCCGTTGGCCTCTATTTGTAACAAACTGTGGGGTCCACATACAGATGAATATTCCTTAGGTAATTTAAATACAAAATTAAAATAGATAAATGGAGATTCTAGACCATTCCCAGTGTTTGGGCCCCACATTAAAAAGCCCAACATTTCTTCGTTTAGATAAATCCACTCAGGTGGATTTGGCTCAGGGGAATTCTGCTCATTCAGGTACATCCACTCAGGTGGGTTTGGCTCAGTCGGATAATGACACTCAGGCAGATTTGGCTCAGGTGAAAACCCCTCAGGCTCAGACGGAAACCCCACCCGAGGCTCAGTAGAAAACCCCTCAGACTCAAGAGAAACCCCTCAGTTCAAGAGGAAACCCCACCGAGGCTCAAGAGAACCCCTCAGGCTCAGTAGGAAACCCCACCTGAGGCTCAGTAGGAAACCCCTCAGGCTCAGTAAGAAACCCCACCTGAGGCTCAGTAGAAAGACCCTCAGGCTCAGATGCAAACCCCACCCGAGGCTCAGTAGAAAACCCTTCAGGCTCAGATTCTCGCTCAGATAAACCTGAGCGCCCGACTCTTCAGCTTCCTTTAACCTGAGCGAGCACTCCTCATTCAGACTAACCTGAGCGCCCGACTCTTCAACTTCTTCTAACCTGAGCGAGCCCATAATTAAATCCCCAAGCCCACTATAAATGAAATGGGCCAAGCCCTGAAGAATATAATAGATCATCAATTTTCCATATTTCATGCTCATGACAATACTCCCCTGTTTTTGAGATCCTTGTCCCCAAGGATCTAAGACGAGAACTCTTCCATCTATAATTTGATCTCAGTCCATGTTGCTCGCTCGTGATTGTAGCATCCTCCAGAAGGTGTAAATCAACTGCTTCACTTTATTTGATAAATAATCTTTCAACGTGAGAGGAGCCCATTCAATGCAATCTTGAATCTGATATTTCCCGGGATCGAAAGGCTCAGTTGAAGGTGATTCGACCAAGTTCAAGTAGAAGAATTGTATAGGAGAATTAAATTTCTTAGAGCTTCCCTTTATAAAAGCTTTCCCAACAATTCCACAAAACATCACACCCATATGAATCACAACCAGCTTCACATTTGAAGAAGCATCCCATTCTCCCATAGTGTCTACTTCAGCAGTCAAACCCTCCGAGTAAATTGAGCCATCTCGGCGCGTTTTTCGAACTCGATCGAGCTCTGAATCTACTGTGACATATGATTCCATCTCATAGGTCTTGATGCTCTCAAGTTGAGTATCTGAAACCCCTGCCATTTCAATATAAGATAATTCATCTTCTTCAATAGTTATCTTTTTAGTGATGACTTCAATAGTTTCCAAATACTTCATTCCTAGCTCAATTGTTTGTTGCAAGGTGGTTGGTTCAAACTTTGTGATGAAAACTTGTGATTCTTCAGTGAGCCCATTAATAAAACTAGCAACAAAATACTCTTCAGAAAAATCGTTGTTGTTCAATAGTAGCAACTCAACCTTCAATTCTACAAATCTTTCTACATAATCTGAGTAAGAACCACTGTGCCTTAATTTATCAAATTCTCGATTAATTTTAGCTTCTTTACATCTCTCAAATCTAGCAGATAACACTTCTAAAAATTGTTGTCATGTAATTACTACTTGTTTTAGCCTGAAATTTTAACACCAATGTGTTGCCTTACTCTCAAAGTGCACACACGCTAGTTTGATTTTTTGTGAATCCATTATATTAGGAATACATTTAAAGTACCCATTGCATTTGAGGATCCAAAGCCTAAGACGAGTACCATCAAAATGAGGGAAATCGATTTTAGGTAAGGGGTTCATAGCTTGAATACCTTGAAACTCTTTTCCAATTGCAATTCCCGAATCATCAATTACATCGCATTCCTGGAAGATCTTTTCCTCATTGAGCCGTTGATTAGGCTCATAACCTGGCTCTGATACCAATTGTAACGATCCCAGCGCTACCAACATTAAAATCCATATTTTTGTATAATTTTCTGGAAATATGAAGATAAATTGCATATAGAGGAAGAGAGTAAGAGATGAAGATTTGAAGATTTGAAGAAATTGGGGGAGAGAGAATTAGATAGAGAGAGATAGTTAGAGGAGAGAGAATAGTTGTAATTTTTCTGATATCTCATTCATCGGCCGTTGGCCCTATTTGTAACAAACTGTGGGGTCCACATACAGATGAATATTCCTTAGGTAATTTAAATACAGAATTAAAATAGATAAATGGAGATTGTAGATCATTCTCAGTGTCTGGGCCCCACATTAAAAAGCCCAACATTTCTTCGTTCAGATAAATCCACTCAGGTGGATTTGGCTCAGGGGAATTCTGCTCATTCAGGTACATCCACTCAGGTGGATTTGGCTCAGTCAGATAATGACACTCAGACAGATTTGGCTCGGGTGAAAACCCCTCAGGCTCAGACGGAAACCCCACCTGAGGCTTCAGTAGGAAACCCCTCAGACTCAGTAGGAAACCCCACCTGAGGCTCAGTAGGAAACCCCTCAGGCTCAGTAAGAAACCCCACCTGAGGCTCAGTAGAAAGACCCTCAGGCTCAGATGCAAACCCCACCCGAGGCTCAGTAGAAAACCCTTCAGGCTCAGATTCCTCGCTCAGATAAACCTGAGCGCCCGACTCTTCAGCTTCCTTTAACCTGAGCGAGCACTCCTCATTCAGACTAACCTGAGCGCCCGACTCTTCAACTTCTTCTAACCTGAGCGAGCCCATAATTAAATCCCCAAGCCCACTATAAATGAAATGGGCCAAGCCCTGAAGAATATAATAGATCATCAATTTTCCATATTTCATGCTCATGACAATACTCCCCTGTTTTTGAGATCCTTGTCCCCAAGGATCTAAGACGAGAACTCTTCCATCTATAATTTGATCTCAGTCCATGTTGCTCGCTCGTGATTGTAGCATCCTCCAGAAGGTGTAAATCAACTGCTTCACTTTATTTGATAAATAATCTTTCAACGTGAGAGGAGCCCATTCAATGCAATCTTGAATCTGATATTTCCCGGGATCGAAAGGCTCAGTTGAAGGTGATTCGACCAAGTTCAAGTAGAAGAATTGTATAGGAGAATTAAATTTCTTAGAGCTTCCCTTTATAAAAGCTTTCCCAACAATTCCACAAAACATCACACCCATATGAATCACAACCAGCTTCACATTTGAAGAAGCATCCCATTCTCCCATAGTGTCTACTTCAGCAGTCAAACCCTCCGAGTAAATTGAGCCATCTCGGCGCGTTTTTCGAACTCGATCGAGCTCTGAATCTACTGTGACATATGATTCCATCTCATAGGTCTTGATGCTCTCAAGTTGAGTATCTGAAACCCCTGCCATTTCAATATAAGATAATTCATCTTCTTCAATAGTTATCTTTTTAGTGATGACTTCAATAGTTTCCAAATACTTCATTCCTAGCTCAATTGTTTGTTGCAAGGTGGTTGGTTCAAACTTTGTGATGAAAACTTGTGATTCTTCAGTGAGCCCATTAATAAAACTAGCAACAAAATACTCTTCAGAAAAATCGTTGTTGTTCAATAGTAGCAACTCAACCTTCAATTCTACAAATCTTTCTACATAATCTGAGTAAGAACCACTGTGCCTTAATTTATCAAATTCTCGATTAATTTTAGCTTCTTTACATCTCTCAAATCTAGCAGATAACACTTCTAAAAATTGTTGTCATGTAATTACTACTTGTTTTAGCCTGAAATTTTAACACCAATGTGTTGCCTTACTCTCAAAGTGCACACACGCTAGTTTGATTTTTTGTGAATCCATTATATTAGGAATACATTTAAAGTACCCATTGCATTTGAGGATCCAAAGCCTAAGACGAGTACCATCAAAATGAGGGAAATCGATTTTAGGTAAGGGGTTCATAGCTTGAATACCTTGAAACTCTTTTCCAATTGCAATTCCCGAATCATCAATTACATCGCATTCCTGGAAGATCTTTTCCTCATTGAGCCGTTGATTAGGCTCATAACCTGGCTCTGATACCAATTGTAACGATCTCAGCGCTACCAACATTAAAATCCATATTTTTGTATAATTTTCTGAAAATATGAAGATAAATTGCATATAGAGGAAGAGAGTAAGAGATGAAGATTTGAAGATTTGAAGAAATTGGGGGAGAGAGAATTAGATAGAGAGAGAGATAGTTAGAGGAGAGAGAATAGTTGTAATTTTTCTGATATCTCATTCATCGGCCGTTGGCCCTATTTGTAACAAACTGTGGGGTCCACATACAGATGAATATTCCTTAGGTAATTTAAATACAGAATTAAAATAGATAAATGGAGATTGTAGATCATTCTCAGTGTCTGGGCCCCACATTAAAAAGCCCAACATTTCTTCGTTCAGATAAATCCACTCAGGTGGATTTGGCTCAGGGGAATTCTGCTCATTCAGGTACATCCACTCAGGTGGATTTGGCTCAGTCAGATAATGACACTCAGACAGATTTGGCTCGGGTGAAAACCCCTCAGGCTCAGACGGAAACCCCACCTGAGGCTTGAGGAAACCCTCGGACTCAATGGAACCCCACCGAGGCTCAAGAGGAAACCCTCCGAGCTCGAAGAAACCCCACCTGAGGCTCAGTAGAAAAGTCCTCAGGCTCAGATGCAAACCCCACCTGAGGCTCAGTAGAAAACCCCTCAGGCTCAGATGCCTCGCTCAGATAAACCTGAGCGCCCGACTCTTCAACTTCCTTTAACCTGAGCGAGCCCTCCTCATTCAGACTAACCTGAGCGTCCGACTCTTCAACTTCTTCTAACCTGAGCGAGCCCATAATTAAATCCCCAAGCCCACTATAAATGAAATGGGTCAAGTCCTGAAGAATATAATAGATCATCCATTTTCCATATTTCATGCTCATGACAGTCTAGTGTGCAAATTTGTATAGATGAAAATCTATAAAATTGTCTTAAATCAACTAACTACATCTTAAACACTAAATAATTAACCCTAAATTAGGACCTATTTGAGCTGGGTGAACCATAAACTAGTCGGGCCGAGTGAATCATGAACCATTCAATTTTGTATTACATTCATCAATTATAAAATTTGGTTGAAAATTAAAGTTTTTGTATTTATATAAATTTGCACACTAGACTTTATCATTTACAAAATATCATATTTGTATATATATATGTGTCAGTGTGCGGCCGTGTGGGTAATAGATTTTATTGAGATTGTTTTGCGGAGTGTATTCTGCGGTGAAGGGGAAAATATATTACTTTAAAGTAATTCTTATATTATCGTATGAAAATTACTCATTCTGTCAACAAAAAAAGTAATTCTTATATTATCGTATGAAAATTACTCATTCTGTCCAAAAAAGTGCTCACAAGGGTTAAACAAGTTTTACGAAAAGTAGATTAAGTACATTTATGAACATAATATTTTTTATTTTCATCGCCCAACAATCACTTAATTATTCAAGTTATTATTATAATTTACTCACAATTAATTATGTTATTCATAAATGAATTTAATCTATGTTTCCGTATAACATGTTTTCGTGGACAGAGAGAATACTATTTTTTAGGGATGGCAATGGGTCGAGTTAAAACCCGGACCCAACACGAATCCGCCCCGGATGGGGCGGGTTAAAACCCAGTCAAACGGGTTTTTGTCGGGTGCGAAGCGGGTTATGATATTAGGCAAACCCGCCCCAGACCTGCCCCACATTTATAAATATATAATAATTACATAAATTTTATTAAATTAAATGTATTATGTATCTAGCCATCTAGGATTTCTTTGTGAATTGCTTGAATTGTTTCTTTATTTTCTTTATCAGTTTCTTATATCGAACAAGTATTTTAGTTTTAGATTGAGAAGAAATTAGAATGAGTACATATCTAATGTACATAATTCCGAACAAATTTCAAATTCACCCAAATAATTCAGATTCAAGTATTAATTGTATGAATTTGAGGAGTGCAAAATAATTGTATGAATTTGAGGTAGAGATAAATTATTTTTCTGCTTATTTATTTATTTTCATCTTTATTTATTTTTCTAAAATATCAACATATCTATATTTTTTAAAATAGATGGAATTTGAAGAAGGAACTAGAACTAATTCAGTGACTGCCCCATTAAATAATCCTCTTTGATGTGGGATTGATTAAAACTTTTAAATTTTGTGCTCTCTGTGACGTGAGATTGATTATGAAATTAAGTATTTTGTTTATTGTAATTTGAAAGATTCTAGTTAATGTGTTATTTTTTAGGAATGATATGCATGAAGTTAGGAGTACGATAAAAACACTTTTCACCAATGTGAATAAATCAAGAAAGCAATCTGTACATGTCTTGTTTTTAACTATATACTGTTTTGAGGCAATATTACATTCTCAATATTTTCTAGGTAAACCCAAGGCAAACTCTTTTTTGTTCATGAAGGGACGATGAACTTTTTTATTTACCTCTGCTCTATTGCAGAAATAATAACTTTATTATATTTTATCAAAATGTATCATTAGGATAAGCCACTGATTTGAATAACTACCGATTTGTATAATCTAGAATAATAGTAACATTTAAATTTAACTCTTATAATTAAATTCAATAAAAATATTAATATTTTATCTTAACTTTATTTTTAAACGTGCAATATAAATGCTAAATTAAAGATCTTTTAGAATAAATAATTTGATCTATAAAGTGTTAAAAAAATAGATTAAAAAACTCTTTATTGAAATTTATAAGTGTCGGTAAAAAGTAAAAAAAAAAAAAATTACTTTTTGATTGAAACCAAATCATTTTCTTTGGTGGAGAGTGAGCATCACTATCTATGCCGTGAGGTCATCGATTCGAGTCATCATTTGTCCGATAAAAAAAACTTTTTGATTGAAACCAAATCACTTCATCACAACACCACAAAGTAAGTGTAGTTTCACTCGCTGCAAAAATGATTTTTCACTTTTCTAATCTATCTCTTCACTTCTACTTTTATATAGCTATAGATTGATAGCATTCTAATTTGTAATTATTTGATATTTTTAAATTTTTTCCACCTATATCATATTTCGATCCCAAAATCTCTCGTAATTTTGAACTTATATTAATAACTAAAAAAAACAATGGATGAAAGATAAAATTTTCATTAATCACTCATATCCTTAATTTACCAAAAAAATCTAAAACATCAGATAATGAAAAACAGATAATTCATTTGATTGATCAAAAAATGCAAAATCATTTCCCTTATAGAGTTTCCTTCCTATATTAATGGTGTGTTTTGAAACACTTAAAACAACTTTCAGAAGCACTTATTTTCAAAAGCTATGAGAGGGAGCTTTGAAAAATAAGTCTTTAAAAAAGTTCGCTTAAAAATATTTCAAAAACACGCCCTAAATGCATTGTTTCGTGATTTTACATTTACATTTAAATAACGAATATTTTAGTAGGGTAAAGATGGTAAAATGCATTGTTCCGTGATTTTACATTTCACAATTAATCAACGATTTTTTTTAGTAGGGTAAAGAGTGGTATGAGCATGATATTACTCAAATTTACAGAGTTCCAAACAGTTAACATCTCTAAATTGACTACATAAAATACATTTAACTCCATAATTCGTATTAAAGCTCATTCGAGCTCGACTCCTGAACTATGAAATAAAACCATAACACAAAATTTAAAGCCCGGTAATATTTAAGCAAGCATGAACACATTGTATCAACGTGTTCAGTTAATGTCGATCAATGATCAACTCTAAGCAAAAATGGGATGAAAAAAAGACTTAAAAAACATCTTATAAAACAGAAAAAGAGGTAAAATCATCAAGAAAAGCTTCACACAAATGATTAAAAGCACTTTCCAGCAATGTGAATAAATTAAGAAAAGCAATCAAGAGATGTCTTGTTTTAAACTATTTACTGGTTGAGGCAAAGAGCTAACGAATGTCTAATAGGTTAATTCTGCAGCTCCTACATCCTACCCTTATTCACAACCACTTCTATTTACACAGAGCAATAAACATGGAATTTAAATAGATATAAACATGAGGGATGCTGCAATATATATTTGCATGATAGGTTAAAGTATTAACTGAGATGGATATCAACTCGTTCGGGATTAGCTCGCTTGCTTTGATTAGCAGAGAGCTCGACCCCGAGCTGTCCTTTATCACCCGAGCCAAATGCATACAGCTTGTCAGAATCAGTGAGCGCAAAGGTGTGAGCATTCCAATATATCGAATTTGTGAGGCTTATCTGTACGACCCTTTCGTTCACTTGCTTTAGTGATGTTACGAGCTCCGGGCTCAGAACGTTCGAATGCATATTTCCCTGAAAAAACGATACACTTACCCTTATTGCTCGTAATAAAACTTGAATTGTGGCTAAAAAATGAGTGCAACACTTGGGTGCACAACTGGTGCAATTTCAACCAAACAACTCTTTTATATTTTTCCGCAAATTTTATAAAAAAAAAAGGTCGAAAAGTATTAGTTCATGTAATGAAAAGTATCATCACGTATGATGAAAATATTAGTTGTATATTGAAAAGGTACTAATACTGTTCAGCCTACAAACTAATACTTTTCTTTAGTATGAACCGATACTTCTCTTCATATGAACTAATACTTCTCATTATATTCCAACTTCCTTTTTCTATGAATGTGTCAAACTTTGATCAAAATTGAGTTGGAGTTTTTGCAAAAAAAATGAATCTTTATAAGTTGAATAAGTTTGTGGTTTCAAACATAATCCTATAATTATGAAATTAAGAAAAGAATAAGGGGTAAAAATGGAACCTGCTCCTCAGCAGCCGCAACAGCATTATGTCCAAGGCTAGATGATTCTCCACAGCCAAAAGAATAGACGTCGCCATCATCTGCGACTACAAAGGTTATATAGTCTCCCGTTGCAACGTGGACCGCTTTCACATTGCTCAGTGCTTCGACCACCTTGGGAACAGATTGACAATCTTCGTTCCCATGGCCCAAGCAACCATACCGTCCCCAGCCCCACGTACATACTCGTCCATCCTTTCCTACCACTGCAGCATGCCAAGCACCAGCTGCTACCACTACAGGCTGTAGGTTCAAAGTCTGAAACTGTTCGATTAATCTAGGCTGCTTCTCGTCGGTTTTAGAACCATGCCCAAGCTTTCCACCCAATCCACAACCAACAGAGTACACAAACCTGAAAATGGTGCAATTTACAATGAAATTTGCTCATGAAATTTAAAATAGCAGTCTCTTCAACCATCAAATTTGTCTATCATATGTTCTTGAAAATATTAATTCAATAAAGGATGTTTCGGTTAAAATAAGTGAGGAGCTTACATGCCACCAGGTTGACAAGTCAAAGCAAGAAGGTAGCAGTATCCTGCTGCAATTTGAACAACGGGTACATTTTCGAGCTCTCCCAACAAAGGGCGGGGCTCCACGTCGCTCGGCTCAGTATGATGGCCCAGTTTGCTTTCATTTCCCCAAGAAAATGTGTAAACCCTGCCTTCTCTTGATAGCACAGCAGTAAAGAAATTCCCAATAGCAACTTGTACGACGAATATATGTTTCAAAGATTCAACTAGCTGAGGTGTAGTTACTAATTTATTTCCTTGAAGCCCATATTCAGCATCCCCAAAAGAGTCTTTTCCAAAGGCATACACACGGCCAGCATCGCTAATTAGCATAGTGCGGCCCGCCCCAGCTGCTGCATGAATGATACGAATTCCTTGCAGAGATCTGAACCAAAACAAGTTCAATTAATTCTCTTTCATGGCAAATAATTCCACACACCAGGTGCCCCAGCAACTCAACTGCATTTTTAAATTGTATTAGTTGCTTTATTAAAAGGTATTAGTTGTTTTCATTGTACAGTATTCGTTATACACCAATTGCAACCCAAGTGTTATTCCACTTTCATAGTAACATATTGCACCATCAGGTCTATTAATAGTTGAAGATTAATAACCTAATCAAACGAGGACGAGATTCCTCATCAGTAGTCCCATGTCCAAGCTGTCCTGAGCTGTTAGAACCGAACGAATACACAGCTCCATTAGAAGTCACAGCAACGCTGTGACCGGGACCAGCTATAGCCTGCGTCTTCTCCCGTCTATAACAGGCTTCTCCAGCTAACAAGTACCTCAACACTAGTTTCCATGAGCCACCACATCTTTGTTTCAAATCTTGACGTTGTTCAATTGTCATCGGTTTAAATATGGCTCTCTTTTGGCACATATCAAGAGCTGCAAGCTCTGCCAACGAGAGCTCGTGATCGGGGGCAAAGTGGGCAGGCTGCTTAAAGAAGGAACAAGTTGCCTGCAAGAAAGGTTAAGATTCAATCAGCAGCATCATCAATTCTAATGTCAACCCAAGAGATCCAACGTTTGAAAACGGTGACAAACGAGCACTTGCCTCGAGTTTTGCAAGATCGTGTGGGTCCAAATTGCAGCCAGTGAGGAAATGGAGAACAATGGATGGATTAGCAGACAAAGGAACTCCCCGGGGCTTGCATTTCCGAAGCAATGGCGCTGTTGCCTCTGATGTGTTGCAGGGGAAGGAACATGTGAAGCAATAGTTTGCTCACTTATGTTATGGTATTGAACACTTGAGGCTCCACTAGTAGTGGCATCCATGGGCACCGCGCTTAACTTTGCAGTGCCCTAACTGGGCAAATGGGAAGATTTAATTTACTGAAAACCATAAGAATGTGTGAGGTTTTTTCATTTTCCTTTTTTATGTTTTAACTTAGAATCTTATGAATCAAGTAAGGTATTCAATACCTTTGAGTAGCTAGTTTTTCAGAGAAGTTGTATCAAGCCTGCAAGTGTACAAAAGACAACCATCAATACAATTTTTCTGCTACAAACATTCAACTACATTGTGCAAAACAAAATGCAACTTTTCACAAGTTATATATGAAAATCAGCATTGCCTGTTCTACTTCATAAGGTACGATTTTAAGATTATAACTGAATCAAGAGTCACAAGTACAACAAACAGCAACAAAAACTATCAAACAGAGTGATAAAAATGGAATTCAAGACTTGGCCAATTTGAACCAACAATGTTAAGTATAGCAAAGACGAAAAATGGCCCAAAATAGAGAGCATCAGATCAAGTGATATCTAACAAGCAAACACATTTGGCAACTATTCTGCACAAAGAAAAGTATACGCGTAGGTTGTACGTATGCTGAAAAAAAAGAATACTGTTTAAAGACGCATGCCCAAAACCTGTAAAAAGGATATTCCACATCAAAAGAAGCCCAAAAGAAAGAAAGGAATTCCCACACACAAAAATGGTAAAAATTTCACCTAGAATCCCAGAAGTTTGTGATTCCAGAATAACGATAGTGAATTGAAACTGGTGATATAATAATGATCACAATAATCAAACGATTTTACAGAGAAATTGACCAAAAAAAATCAATCTTTAACAACATCATCCAGTAATCAAAAGAAAAGAATCTCCCGTGATCAACAAAAACACTTCAATTCCTCAATCCACACTGAAGATCAAGTGGGAATTTTACAAAACTGTTAAAACCGGAGAAACAAAAAAAAAAAAAAAAAAATTCACAAAGCAACAGTCTTGTTTCTGTACATTCCGATACAAAAACAGATCAGAAACAGAAAATTCAGAAACAAAATTTACATGCAAAAGAAACCCAAGATTCCCCAAAACCCATGTTGTTCCGCAATCTCCCAATTCTGATCAAACGGTAAAGTCCCGAATTCGGTGATCAAAAAGGATATATCTCAGGTGATTACTTTTGGGTTTGATCTTGATGATGATTATAGGGCTTAGAGAAATGGTCTCTTGTATAGAAATCTTTTTCTTTTTCGTTTAGAGAGAGAGAGAGAGGAGTTTTTTGGTTACGAATGTGAGAGAATTGTGAGGTTATATAGATAGAGTCCTTGATTTTCTCTTTATCGATCGGATGGAATGGAACAAACAGAGAGAGGTGTCAACAAGGTGTAAAGAAGGTTGTTTAAAAATTAAATTACAATAACATTAAAAATTGTTGATCATTTTCAAATTAGACTGTAATTAAATGAAAGATGATAATTTACTTCGCAATTAAGGGGGTGTTTGCAAAAACTTATGGTTTTAAATAAGTAATTAAAATTAGTAAATATGGGAAAAGTGATTAATAGTAGACGTTGATAGTGTTTGTAAGAAAATTCAAAAAATAAGTTGACAGTGTTTGCAAAAAAAGTTAAAAGTTTTAAAAAAATACTAATAAACTACTAAAAGCACCCTCTTTGAAGCTTATAACTTATAGCTTATGAGAGCTTATTTAAGCTACTAAAAGAGAAATAAAACACTTCAAATTATTTTTCACACAATTTTAGGTGACTAAAATCACTTATAAGTTTTTGAAAACACCCCATAAGTCTTTTATGTACATGAATGTGGAGATTTGAAGTTAATAAAAAAGTACTCCTAATTAAGAGGGTCATATATCTACTCAACACTTATATGCTTTATTGAATCGGTCACTATCCGATCCGACTACACAATAAAAAATTTGAAATAAATAAAATTATTCTACAAATCTTGAGTATTCAAGCATATATCTTCAATTATATTTGGCCATTTTAATTTATCTCATCTGAAATTTACTCAATGGCAGAAGTCTAAGAAGTTATACGTTGAATGAGTTGGCACTAACAGCTATCAAAGCCTTTTAAAAAATGATTATGAATTTAAATGGGTCAAGACTCTTTTTTTAGGTTTTAACACATTGACTTGTCGCACTCGATTGAACTTCTCTAATTGCACGTCTTAATGTACATGAAAAATAAGTAAGACATGAAATTTAATCTTTGGATGGATCCAGTTATTGCAGAGTCAAGAAATGAAATATTACAATGGTTGTTTATTTTTATTTTAAGGCGTGCGACAAGTGTTATTCCTAAGGATGCATTTGTTTTGGGACTCACACGGATGGACTTAGGACTTTGCGTTCCCCGTCTCATACGAGTTTGGAATTTAGAGTCTGGTTTTCAAATCCCACATTCCATCCACACCTACAAATACCTATAAAATCTACTAGGCAAAGTATAGTGTGAACCAGTTTTACGGTGAAACTGGTTCAGGAGTGTGATTTATATTACTAAAGAGTGTGACTTTTTATTGTAAAGGGTGTGACGTTTTACTATAAAGAGTATTACTCATAAAAGTGAAGGGTGTGACTTATATTATAGCAAAGAGTGTCGTAGGGATATTTTAGTTTTGATGAATTATGCCAAAACATTATCAACTTGTGTTATTCAAGCTAATTTACAGATAACAAGTTGAGGGGGAACGAAAGAACAAATTGATGGGAAACTCAAGGAATCAGACGAAGATGATCAAGATTAGACGAGGCTGCAGACAAGACTGATCGAGATCAGATGAGAAGGATGAGTTCCGAGTTAACTAACGTGCAGAAACTGACCTGCCGTCCAGTTTACTGTAGCAGATGATCACTGTAGCAGTACTGTAGCAGATGATCACTGTAGCAGTTACTGTAGCAGCTGATCACTGTAGCAGTTACTGTAGCAACTGATCACTGTAGCAGTTTACTGTAGCAGCTGATTACTGTAGCAGTTACTGTAGCAGCTGATTTCTATAGCAGTTTTTCTGATGCAGTCCAGATGCAGTGCGGACCTGATCTGCTGAGCTGATCTGATCAGGTGAGCTGATCAGATCAGGCGACCAGAAATCAGTTGATGAACAGTGAAATCAGCCCGAACAGTGATTTCAGCAGCTGATGAACAGTGATTTCAGCAGCTGATGAACAGTGAAATCAACCCGATAAACAGTGAAATCAGCCCGATGAACAGTGATTTCAGCACACCAGAAATCTACAGATCAGATTTCAGCGGACCAGATCAGGCAACCAGAATCAGAAGCGATGAACAGTAATCCGGCGAGCTGATCAGATCCGTTAGACACACAAAAACAGCTGATCAATAAGAAGATAACAACATATGGATGTGCATAAAGCTGCAAACAACAGTGCAAAAAGACAAAGAAAAGCTGGAAGATTATTAGTATGGATTTGAATATTACTCTCCAACGGTAATATTCAAATCCACACTATAAATACATTGCACTATCTTCAAAAGAAGAAAATGGAGGATCTGCAAAGTGAAATTAAAAGCCATAAATTCAAGCAACTCCATTCAAGAACACAGAGCATTAAATATCCAAATTTACCCAAGAGTGTTCTTCATTGTATCTAAGCAAAAATGCAATATCATAAGCTTAGAGAGATTTTCCCAACCTTAGCATAGATGCTAAACAAATGTAAGGAAAAATCTCAACCTAGTTGGAAACCAAACAAACCTTACCCAAATCAGTTTGATAGGTTAAGTTTGTAGGTGAGTGAGAACTCGTTAAACATCTATAGGCGATCCCGTGAGGGTGATAAGTCTCGTTTGAGTGTGAACTCGGTAAACATCTATAGGCAATCCCGTGAGGGTGATAAGTCCCGTTTGAATGAGAACTCGGTAAACATCTGTTGGGTGTTGGACTAACACGTTAAACTAAGTCCAGTTGGTTTAGTAGGTGCCCCTGATGATAGGGAAGAGTGGATGTAGGAGTTGGACTCCGAACCATTATAAAATCGTGTGTTCTTTACTGCTTTATGTTTATACTTGTCATATGCATTTTATTATAAGCAAAACAACACACATGAGCTTAAAACGCAAAAATTGGAATCACTCTGCCCTCACCCCTATTTTATATGCATCGAATTTCATGTTTTGCTTCCGCATGCGCAAAAATTGTTTTCAAATCGGGACCTTCAAGTGTCGTAGTGATAACTGAAGGGTGTGACTTATATTACTAAAGAGTATGTCGTTAAAAAAAAAAAACCAGTTTCACGGTGAACAAGTTTCACAGCATACCAACTCAATCTATTATTACTCTTCTCAATACATCACACTTTATACATTTTATTACTCTTCTCAATATAATATAATAATATAATATCAATCATTATTAAACATTGATTTGATATAAAGTTAAATCACACCCTACTCAAACCCCAAAAGAAACACATACATTTACTATTCATCAAGGATTCTAAATCCCTGAATTTTAAAATTTTGACTTGCTCCGCACACTTAAATCTCAAAACAAACGCAGCCTAATTGATCGTAGCATAAGTTCAATTTTTTTTTATATTATATACTCCATCCGTCCTATTTTAAATTGTCCATTCATTCTTTAATTCGTGTTTTAGCGAACGAGTTATTTATTAATATATAAAAGAGTAAATGATAAAATAATTTTAAGGAAGTTTAGGATAAATGATGGGTAAAACTATCATACTTCATCTTAAAATTCTTTTTATCATTTCAAATATTAATAAACAACTTGTTTGTTAAAACACGGGTGAAACATTGAATAGACAATCTAAGAGGAGGGAGTACAACATTGGTAATGGTAATAAAAAGATGGAGATGGAGAGATAAGAGAAGCAAAATCTTTTTATTTAACCGTTTCCATGAAATTTTCTTTCCTTTTCGAACAAATTTTTAATGCACTCATATACTACTTTTTTAATTACTCAATGAATACGTATTTTATGAATCAATTATAACGTACAAATTAAATGTATTTTTAAAACATGTAATTTATTTTATTAAAATATACAATATATTTTAATATAAATATATT